>JAOEHX010016327.1:0-16892 GCA_025448015.1 Bolborhynchus lineola | reverse complement strand
CCCCCTTCAGATACTGGAAGGCTGCTATGAGGTCTCCATGCAGCCTTCTCTTCTCCAGGCTGAACAGCCCCAACTCTGTCATCCTATCTTCATACGGGAGGTGCTCCAGTCCTTTCAGCAAGCTAGAGATACAATATAAGTACAGAACATGCCATAAAGATAAATCATGCAGCTGACTTGATAACTTAGGTAAAAATACAGGGGGTATTAGCATTCAGTTGATAAACTCACTGGAATGAATTTTTAAGGTGTTTAAGCTTATGACATCAAAGGCAAACTATCACAACTGCAATAAAGTAAATAGGGGAAACTGACAACGCCTGTCTACAATTCATATTAATTCTAGATAGTACAAAACCAGATTCATCATGGAATCTCAGAGAACAAACAGATATGGATGTCTGAAAGAAGAATCTTTCAGACATAGCAGATGCCTAAACTGACAGGCCATTGTGTAAAAATACAAAGCAAGAAGTCTGATACATATTGCATAGAGAAATCCATTACAGCTGCATATATATTTCAGTGGCAGACAAAATGAATGGAGGAAAGCACAAACCTACAAATCATGTCAGGTATTATTAAATTAGTCTGAGAATTCAAAGGGAAAAAATTAAGAAAAAAAAGGAAGCCTCTTGTTTTGTCCACTCACTATCACCACAGCCCATGAGGGACAACAAAAAGATCAACAGATGTCTCCATTTTTATTCGAGACTTTAACACACCGGGTACTACTGATTTTTCTCAACAAATTAAAGACACAGATTTATACACCCTGTGTCCCTACTAGTCAAATATGAACCTTTTTCCTTCATCAGACATCTACTCATATGAATCCTTTCTGTCCAAACTCAAGACAAAAGATAAATTAAAAGGGATCACCTGTCTGGTCTTTGGAATTAATAAAAAACAACCAACCAAAAACCATAAAAACAACACCAAAACCAAAACAAAGCCAAAAAAAAAACCTCACAAAAAAAAAAAAAACCCAAAACCAACCAACCAAACAAAAACCCCCCACAAAAAAGTCTGGTCCTGGATGTTTTTTCAGGTAACTTCTGCTGGTTTCTGTGTGACATGTGGCTTTTCTGCAGGGGTGTGTATTACTAGGCTGCAGCAGCCTGATCTCTTTACGGCTCGGTTGCAACTCTATGTACCAGTCTTGACAAGGGAGGACTGCCTATTTTGCCGGCAGCAACAGTCCCAAGAAATACAATACAATCCCAATCCCAAGAAACATTGTTCTTCAGAGACACACTTTTCCCTTCACTTTTGACTTCTGTGATTGGGAACAGTAATATGTTGCCTTGTAGTAGAAGAATTTACTACTTGGCACAGAATCAGTTTTTCTGTCCAAAAGGAGTGGAGACAGACCTAAGATTTCTCCCATGCCCTTAACTGAGAGTATAGCCAGCAGTTTATTTTGCTTTCTTACTTTGTGTTTGGACCCAAGGAAGTCAAAGGGAGCAAAAACACAAGTTCAAAGGAACCTGCAAGGGCATTTATTTTTATTTTCAAGTTGTCTGTATTGCAATCAAGGCCTCGAAAGAACAAGAAGAGAAAGACAGAAATGAAATCTAGTACATGTCCATTTGCAGGATACACTGTTATCAGGATACCTGTTTTACAGATGTGCTCAAGCAGAAAGGAGAAAAAAGGCAACACACAATTTAAAAGTCTGTGCCTTTGGGCTTTTTCAGCAGAATTCTTAATACTTAGAATTAATGCTACATACATTAATAACAAGTGAGAATCATGACTTAGTGTCCATTCCTTGTCTCACAGATCATGGACAAATGTACATAGCCTAAATTCCAGCTATTTCTCTACTCTTACTGTGATGCATTTGCTGGGTTCCCACAACAGCATACAGCTAAACAACAGTAAATTCTAGTCTAAGCATCCAAAATACAATTAGATTTAAAAAAAGTTTCTGCTGAAGTCAGGAATATCACCTGAATCTCCAGTCTTATGTTTCAGTTTCACTTCACAGCCTGCCTGAGTCATACCAAATGCAGAATTTCTTCAAATGTAGACTAAAGCTACATCCAAGTTGCTGTGCAGAAGTCTGACTGAATGTGATTTAACCTAAAAATGTTGCTGGTTAGTGGTACAGTAAGCAATTAGACCAGACACAGGCTCCCCCAAATCTCATCTGTTGGCACAATAACAACCTACACTTCTGCCACCCATCAAGCGACATCTTACCACAGCCCCTCCTTCATGAACTCCATGAGGGGCTTTTCCCCCTCAGTAGCTCAAAAACAGTCACCCACAGGCGACTGGATTTGTCATATTTTTATTTCCAAGCTTTGCTTGGTGATGACTTCTACACTGTTACTGCTAGAAAGATACCACAAGAGTCTGAGCTACTCAGCAGTCTCCCTGATGGACCTTACAGTAGATATTCTGCATTTTGTATGTACAAATTTACTAACAGAGGGAGAGATTAAAAGAACTCCAAACATTCTCTCCTCTCCTTCTTGCCATTTTCTCATCATAGCACCAATGCTGTTCTTCTCTACAGGTTTTAGGGAATTCATTGAAGTGATGCATCCCGGTTTCAGCTGGGATACAGTTAATTTTCCTCCTAGTACCTGGCACAGGGCTGCATTTTGGCTTTAGTCTATGAATAACTTTGATAATACACCAGTGTTTTAGTTGTTGCTAAGTAGGACTTACCCTCATCAAGGACATTTTGGTCTCTAATGCTCTGCCAATGAGGAGGGCCACAAGAGGCTAGGAGAAAGCAGAGACAGGACACCTCACCCAAACTCACCAAAAGGGTATCCCATACTACAGCACAGCATGCCCAGTATATACACTGGGAGGGAGTTACCCAGAAGACCAGACCACTGCTCAAGTTATGCTGGGGACTGGTCAATGGGTGGTAAGCAATTGTATTGTGCATCACCTCGGTTTATTGATTTTTTTTTACTTTCCCCTTTTTCTTTTATATTCTCTCCCCTTTATTTTTCCCTCATCATTGTTATTAGTAGCAGTAGTGGTACACTGTACTTTGGTTATTAAACTGTTCTTATCTCAATCCATGGGTTTTACATTCCTTTGATTCTCCTCTCCATTCTGCCTAGGGTGGGGAAGGGGGAGATGAGGAAACATCTGCATGGTAATGAGTTATTGGCTAGGTTTAAACCATGACAAGGGGTTGTCTAACCCTCACAGCACTCTTCCACCTTAGCTAGCTGCATAATCAGGTCAGAACACTTTGTGGCCAGCTTGCCAGAAGTTGCAGAGCTGTAGCGAAGTTGATCTACTGGAAGACAGAGATAGGGAGTGACAAACATGCAACAGTCAAGAAAAGCTTGGGACAAGAGCAGAGAAGGAGCTGCAAGAGATGAGTTAAAAGTTATTTCAAAGCTGATTATCTCCATTGCTATTTTATTTTTGTGAGATATTCAATGAAACAGAGCCTGACATTTTAGAATATGTTCCTTGTACTGTGCCAGTAATGGCTGTAAGGGTATGCAGCTGACTACTTGAAATCTATCAGTCCTCAGCAGTATCTGAGACTAGTTTAAAAGGCCCATTATAGTGTGCAAATGTGAGAAGCTGTGAGGTCTGTGTATCATGTATGAAACAGTAGACTAGCCCTGAGAAATTAACAGTGGCTTGTGCCAAAGAACCACTGATCATTAAAGGACTCTTCTCTTGTGAAATATTTCTTGCTCCAACATGCATCTGTAGCATGTAGGCAAGTTTACTTCCTTATGATATAGCCTTTTTTCAAATACTTCCCATACACAGTATTACTTGTGCTTAGTGCTATTGAAAGTAGGAAGCCTGATTCTCCTTATGCTGGGTTGAGCCTCAGGACTAAAGCAACAACACAAAACAATTTGCCTGGTTTGTAAACTGAGAACATTTTCCATGTGACTGAATGGAACAGGAAGCACATGTTGAGAGCCCCCAAGTACCATTTCCGCAGAAGGATTCTGTTCACTGCAATGAGACCTTTAAAAATATCCAAGATGTGAAAAGATATTTGAGAAATTTTCATGGAGAGTTTTTAGTACCCTCTGCTGTAATAAGCAGAAGGTGTTTAATAAACATGATATGCAGCAGTTGCTAAGCAGAATCTGATTTATGTACAGTAGCAGTTAGAAGCAACTACACATCAGGGTTGTACACTTTATTTGACTGTGAATTCTGATTTTCTGATGGAAGCAATTCTGCTGAACTTTATTTATAATCAGCTTACAACATTGGTAGCAGTATTATAAACGGTTCTCAAATTGCATAGCAAATCTTGTTGTCTTCTTGAGCAAATAAGAAATCTGCATCATGAGCTTTAATTGTCATACAGGTCATTGTCAAGGGTAAGACACTTTCTAAACCCTTCTGATGGTTGAAATCATACAGAATTTAAAAACAGAGTGCATGATAACTCAGTGTACCTGAGATGGTATTGCGTCTGCTTAGTACATACATGTCAAAACAAATTGTTCACAATTTTTTTTTCCTTTAAATTATTAAAACTCTGTGAATTCCTTTATGTATTATGTTGGAGTTCTTATAAGTGAAGAAGAAGAGGAAGCCAGAAATCCTAGTGTAAGCGTAGCACAATTCCCACACCAACTTTAATCTGTTAGCTGTGTATCAGGGTAACAGAGATGAGAACCTGACCCAGAAACAGAGCAAGGCAGAGAAGTATGGTTTCATTTCATGGTATTCAGGAATCAAACACACATTCTGTCAGTATACAGAACAAAAGTTAGGATGTAAGCTATTCCTCATATCACATTAATTGATTACAGTGCTATATCTGTATCTCATAAGAAGTCAGTAAAATCAATGGAATAATGTTTATTCATATCAGATGAAAATCTGGTCAGAGAGAAAGCAGAGGGTATATAGGGAAGTATCCAAAACTCTTTTCCCTTTTCCTCCTCCTCTTCTTCTTCCACTTCCCTTTTTCTTCACCAGTACATTAGAAATTTAAAAATGAAAGATTTGGAGCCTTAACGGAGCCCCACAATGGATGTCCAGCAATTAGATAATGACATTCATACCAGTCAAGTCAAATGGACAAAGTGATTCTGCTTCAGAATGGTCCCTTGACCCAGAGAAACATTTCTTGGCATGAATCTGCCTGCCACATTGGAAATAAAGCAGCAGCAGAACCCTGTCAAAGGTTCATTTTTATCTGAATTAATCTGATGTTATTACATGGCTATCATGATAGTATTAAATATATATACACACTTTTTCACTCACCTTGACAGACTGATAGTTTTCTTTAATTTCTTTCCCTTCATAGAATCCCTCCTGATTTTCCAATTAGGCCAATCCTGTAAGCCATTTGATGCACAGACCCTAACATATCAAACTCTCACACTGAGAAATTGTTTAAAGAGCTAGGGCTCTGCAGCAGAGTGCATGCACGCTGCTGTTTCTTAGGGTCACAGCAGCATATGCACAGAAATAAAAATGAAGGTGCTTCAGCTGGCAGAACACAAGCAGAAAGGGTCCTTGACTGGAGTAAGGTGGGATTGCATTTTGGGTCTTTGGCCAAATGTTCTTTTCTCCTTTGTAGATGCCCAAATTTAGATGCTCCCTTTTTTTTTGTGATGTCATGCAGGATCCATGAGATGGACAAGCACATCCACAGCTGTGGCAGAAGAGGATGCCTCTAAAAGCCAGACAGACCCAACTCTGGCAAATTCAAAGGTTATCACAGGGCTACCTGAGCTATACCAATGCTGCTGCGTGCTACAGTAGTCGGAGGAGGAGTCTTGCTACATATTTTTACTGGATCAGAGGATCTTTGTTCCTAGAGCAAATTTCTTCCCCTGTCCAAATCTGCAGAGTGAACATTGATGAAGACACCTCCTCCAAACGTGATGTGCTGCTGTTTCACCTGTAGGAAGTGCAGTCCTCCCTGTTGATGTCCCACACCAAAGCAGACTCTGCACTGCAGGACATAGTGGTCATGCATAATAACCTTCAAAGCCCAGTTTGTTTACAGTGTTAATGTGTTATGTTAAGCTAAGTTCTCACCCTTTTTCCTGCCAGTCTGGTCTATGAGGTTTGTGTTTCCCTCTCTTGATCAGTAATGGCTTAAGTGGCAAATAGAGTTCCCATCCCCCAGCACTAATAGAGCCTCATGCAGTCAGGAAGTATGAAGATGAAGCCTCAGTTACCACTGTGCACCCTGTTTAATGTATGCATTTTTATGGCCTTTGATGTATATGGTTCCATTACTGTCTATGAATACAGAGTACTGGAGATAGTTAATGTATTATTTATTTTATTACCCCTTTGTATAAGCTGGTATTTGTAATTTGGAATTTTATATACTTTGGTTCTGTAATGGTTCCATAATGTGTACACAGCTCAATAATTAAAAAAATATATCTTACCACCTCACCTCTAGAGCCAGGATTGTTTATGCTGCTAACTGCACAACCTGGCCACCTGCTGGCCCCTCCGCTCCCAGTCCCAAAGCCCTCACTGGTCCCACTGTCCAGGCACAGCCCTCACCAGCACCCTGAGGAATGCAGCACGGTTTTGTTCTTCCCCCCAGGAGAAGAGGCAAGTTTCCTATAATTTTCAGATTTTTAGGCCTAACACATGGCTGGCTGGCGCATCCCCTTTGTTTCCAAGGATGGAGCCTCATGAGCAGGGCGGCCTGTCTGCCCAGTGCTCGGCCCCACACAAGGTTTCATCTGAGCACCAGCAGAAGCATTTTCCTCCCACCAATAAAGCAAGTTTCTGCCAGTAGACCTGTCATGGAGCACATTGGGCAACAGCAGGGATCAAAGGGAAGATGCAGTTTCTCTCTTCTGGAAGGGTGATCAGCGTGTGCTACATCCATCTCCAACCAGCCACCTAGTCCTAACTGGAGTGCCTTGCAGCAGTGCTGATCCTCCTGCTGGATTGTGGCAATAAGCTTATCACTCCTCCATATGGCCTGGAAGCTCACTTGCAAAAGTTCACAGGCATTTCGTTTCAGGTATCACAGGCTGGCCACACAAGTGAGTTGGATGTGATTTAGTAATTTTTGCCTGATTCAAACACTTGTGCTAAAACTATGACCTGTCCAAATACATAACTGTAAGAAAGCATAATGCACTATTACTTTCTGTCTTCTTCTTCATGGATGCCAGCCAAACCACACAGTATCCGCACAGAAGAAATTTGATTTCAGTACTGGACCTGCAAAATGGCGCTATGCCACTGCAAAGGGTCTCTGCCAGATCTTTCACTGAAGGAGGTCCTGCCCTTAAACCAGCTTGTCTGCTGGTCAGGAAGATAATGTTGAGGTTGGTTGATTGTGGTTCCCTGCAACAGCACAAACACTTGTTGGTTTTGACTGAAAAGGTACCAGTAATTCAATATCCACAGAGGACAGTGTCTTACTGCAGGGAGCTGGGAGCAATATGAAGGCATCTACTGCCAGAAGCAGCTTTCATCTTCCAAGCTGCATGGAGGCAGGAGAGTGCACAGGTGAGGGTCAGAAGAAGGGGAAGAAGATACTGAGGAAGAAAGCAGAGAAAGCCTTTGCATGGTTTATGCCAGTGCCAAAGAGGGGAAAGTCAGCAAACCCCGAGCAGTTTGCTCTGCTCATTCCACCTCATGTAGTCTGAAACAGTGTGATACAATGCTCAAAACACCACACTGGCACAGAACGTGTTAGGGAGCTGTGTAGGTGGCAGTGTTGGAACCAGGCAGTCTGACACAGATCCGTGGACGCAGGCAAGTCACTGAAGGTCACCTCCCCTCAATGAGGGCATCTAGCACAGACCCTGTGCAGGCAGACACAGGGAGCAGGGACTGGAGGAGGGAACCAGGGTGCACAGAGCACAGTGCAAGCCAGAGGAAGAACTGTGAGCAAACAATGAGACCCAGGAAAGACTGAAATGAAGAAGCATTGTCTCTGTCAGTGGTCAGCACACAGAGGAGTGTAGAAACACCACTTTTTTCTCTCCATTGAGCAAAGTTAGCAAAGTTAACACAACTGATACTGAAGGAAAAAAATCCCAAACACATCTATGCAGATCACTGGGAGAAAGAAGGCAGGGTGAGGAGATCTTCAGGTCATGTGGCACCATAACCAGGAAAGACAAATTGATCCAAACCTCCAAACCCACCAATAATGACTTGGTAGAGTACCAACACTTGGTAGAGAGGGTTAGATAGCAGGAAGGATAATGCTCTACCTTAAACATTAGTATTTTTGTCAAAAATACTTATGACAGAGTATTACTCTGCTGGAAAGAGGACTGGATAACTTTATGGTGAAATCACTGGGTGGGAGATATGGGTTCAGTTTCTGCATCTCCTGGAAAATCCATGTGTGACCCTTGCCAAGTTTCCTCTCCCTGCCGTACCATCCCACTCACAGAAATGTCAAGTACAACAGAGAAGAGATTGCCTTGCTGCGTGTGCTTACAGTCTGCTTGGGAGAAACAACTCTACTATCAGGGGGGCCAGCAGGCACAACAACTTAAAGAACTGCTGCCAGTCATAAACTGTATTAAACCAGCTTCTACCTCACATAACTGAGCTGATATAAATAATGAGTGCTAGTAACAGGTGATGGAGAGGAGCAGACTGCTTCAGAGAGAAGCTTTCTCTGTTTAATTTAACCAAGTGCACACACACACACACGAAATAGACAGTTTTTCAAAAATGAGGATGCAGATGAGAGATTCAAGGACAGTTCTAACTTGCCCTCTGTCAATTTACAAGAGAATTTATTCCAGACTATTCATACATGAATATTTAGCATGGCAACAATTACATCCAATGACACCCATGAGATACATAGTACTGAAGACCCTCTCTGAGGAACATGCACAATGCTTGATGACAATTTTTTAACTGGACTGAACATTTTAAATGTGAGAATTATATTTCTTTAGATTTTGCAATATTTCCTTTAATTATATTAATTTCTTATATATTGCTGCCACGTTTTATAAATGAGAGGTATGATTGTTTCACACAAGTAGAAATGGATACGTGGCAGGAAGTAAAGGTGAGAGACAGTGGCTGGTGAGGCATGTTAAAATAGCCTGTGACCAATCTTATTCTTAATGCAGACCTTGTTTTTGTTGCATAAAGGAAAAAGGAGGGGGAAGGGAGGGAGACTGTTAGGGGGAATCACTCAGGGTTTAAATAGCAGAATTAAGGACGTATAATGGCTTCAAGTCCTCAAATAAGATTTAACAAGAAAACCACTAAATAGCAAATGTAAGGTCTATATATGGCTAGGTAGAATGCTTTTCTGTATGGTTAATTTATTTGTTTTCAATATGAAGTCTCTGATTATCGTGCACTATTATAAGCCCTTGCTGTAGAGCACATTAGCAGTTGAGAAGAAAAACAAATTTTAAAAGTCAATGAATATTCATACTAAACATCCCAGATACAAACCTCTGATAAATTCTGTAAGGTCCACATTAAACTGAGAGCCGTTCCAAAGAGCATGTTTACCCTGGACTGAGAAAAAAAAAAAGATGTCCTCTCCTGACCATGGGATGCTCTTCCTAAGCAGGCAGTGCAGTGTCTATTCACATGGATGTTGGATCCACTGAAGAAATGAATGCAACAGGCAAAGCCCAGAACTAATTCCTGGAATCAGTTTTCTAGTTAAAGTAGGATGTGTCTCACTAGAAGTGCCTCTCAGAGCCTGGATGACTACTCATCTGTCCTGCATTCTGCCAAGTACAATTTATTTTGCCAGGAACAGAGTGGAGTTTAGCAGCTATACTAAGTCTACTGGTAGCGAAAGAGGGATTTTAGCAGGTTAGTCTTCTGCTGGCATGTGCGACCTGGTGAAAGACACTTAGGCTGGTCCACTAAATATTTCCCCCAAAGCAAAGAAATCCATGTAACAATAATCCTTGTCTTAGGACAATTAAATTTCATGAAACTTTCAAATGAGGCTTTACGGCCTTCTGAAAATGTGTTCTTGATGGAAATGACAAGTTTTTTTACCTAAAAAAGTATCCCTGGAACTCTTTCACAAGTCATGGATGCATATCTGCATCTGTGGCCCGTGCAATACAATCTCTGGAGAAACCCATACAGAGCTCCACCTGCCAGTTGCATGGTTGGACTTGATAGTATAAACCCCAGACACCATGGAACTGTCTTCTAGGCAAAAGGATTAAGTTGCAGCACATTTTTCACTGAGTTAGAAAAGAACAAACATTTAATAATTGCAAATTTAAAAACAAAATTCTGTAGGACTTGGATAAGGAGATAAATCATTAAGGGATTAGATACTGCTGAACAGAGTAATGCAATGAGGTCAAGAAATGAAACTAAGCCTTTGGCTCATCAGTATTCCCCTAAAAAGCAATGGCACTATCTCTCTGAAATTAACTTAGGCTTTGTCCATGCCACCCCTTAGATGCTGTAGGAGAAGTCAGATATTTGCCTCCTTACACTCATGTCTAAACCAGCTTCTTTGATACAAACTCTGCATCTACTGTCCAGCTGGAACTATGAGATTGATGGCACCATTCACCCAGCGTATTCAGTTTCTCCACACATTTGAACCAGTTTCTTTTCCCACTACTTGTCCACATGGTGACTTCTCATTGCAAGAGGATTGTTTCTTAATTTTATGCAAGCCAAGGTTTCATTTGATTTTGTGAATACATCCCCGTAAGACTGTTTACCACTTACAGAATTTAGCCTAGGATCAGAGACAATTATGAATATTTTGGGATTAGACTTGTCTCCTATCTCTAGCTTAGTCCTCCCCCCAAAATTTATAACCTATCCTACAGTATGTAAACTTCACAGCAATAATAAGGACCAGACATAGTGTCAGTTCTTATTGGAAGAAAGCCATAAAGTCATACCATGAGACAATGGAGTGTCTGATGTTGATTGGAACTCATTGTACCACCCTTTCCCAATTAGGCTAATAACTCTGTGGTTGGTGATAAGATGAGGATACAGGCACATAAAATGTTATAAACTGTAATTTCTACCTCAATGGGAATTTGACAATTCTGGCCACTGTCTGACTAAAAGCCATCTTAAATTGTTGGTTTTTCCTGACTAGGCATTAATCCAAGATAAGCAGAAATACAAAATGCAATTTAAATTAAATATGTAGATCTTTCTGTCCATTGAACAAGATTCATCTCAGATGAGCTTCCAGGGAAGAGGAAGCACCATGAGCCACATTAAAACCATCTAACTTTAACAAAGGAGCCTAAGCTAAGGCTGTTACTACTGCCTCATTCCAAGTAGTCAATGGATGGGGAGAGACCAATCCCAGAATAAAATTCATCCCTTACAGTCTCAACCACCCTCTAGAGTGTGTGTCTCCACTTGATACTTAGGATGCCCTTGACAACTAGGTATGTACCTCAGAGACATGTAAATTTAGTGACCAGCTCAAGGCTTTGTGCCTTAGGGAGGAAGTCTAATGTATGCAGGTGAGGTCTGCTTGAACTGTTTTGGCATCTGCACTGTATTGGCAAAATTTTCATTTGGGCAATTTTAGATTTAAGTAAACTAAGGTTTTACTGGGCACTTGAGTTAGAATTCCAGGAGGTTTAACACTGAATAAAGAGAAATATTTATGTTTGTGCTATTATCACATACAGAAACTTCCTGATTTGGTTGAATAACCCTGACCCTTTGACACCATTTCCAGGTTTTATCTTTCTACTCAGCATTTCCTCCCCTCATGGAGCATTATCACACTTGATTCATCACCCTCAGTAACAGCTCACTCTGTTCAGTACAATTCCTGGTCTTGTTCACTTTCTATTGCTTTTTATTTCTTACCAAAACTTCTCTATTTCCAACCCTAAGTAAATTTGAAATAACTTGAACTATTCTTGATAAATAAATAATGAAAGATGTAGTCATTTAAAAATCTAATAAAATCATTTTAATCTCTTCATATATTGCTGTAAGTAAATGCAGGTTATTTTACTTTAATTTTTGAAAATAGAGTTTAAGAAGAAAATCATTTTGTGTTGTGCTGACAATCATCTTTCTCAACCATGCTTGAAATACTGATTTCCTTGACTATAAAATGAAGGCCACACATTTAGATCCTGTTGAATTCAAGTAGAGTACAGAGGAGTGGCTGAGGAAACCACTTGGTTCAATGTCTTTGCAGACTTATCCCAGATCACCCTCTTTCAAAGCAGCAACCATGATCCTGCAACCACGATCCTGCAACCACTTAGGCAAGCTCCTTAATCTCCATGAAGGCTTACTGAAGACTTAATTTCAGTTGAAGAATTTTCCTGTGCAATGCTGTTTGTAAGACTGGGGCCACTGTGAAGCCCAGCAACTCTTACTCCCTCTCTGTGCTTTAAAATTTCCTGGATTTATGTTATCACATAGGTAACAGCTTCTCAAGTATAGCTCTTACATGTTGAAATCCCCCTATACAATGAATTCACATAGAGAAAATTAAGATTTTTTTAGAAATCAAATTCAATTACATATTCTCAAAAATATTTTGGATACTTGTTAAAATAACACTATTAGGAAAGCAAGGATCAATAAAACAATAAAACAGTACAGGGATTTAAGGAAAGAGTAAAAAATGAAACATGAGATAGTTAAATTCAGATGTCCCTGAGAATGCAAAAATTTGCATTTAATTTTTTTTTTACATCCAACATATTGACAGGAACAGCTATTTCAAGGAGCACATCTGCCTTTTTCACCTTCTTTTCTTAAAAAACTTTTCATTTCAGGAGCATTGCACTAAAGTTAACCCATGAAAATAATCCAGGCACATCCAAATCGCTGATATGGAATCAGAAAGGTAGAAGGATCATTCAGCTTTGGCTCACCTCTCTCTGGAGGTCCTTTCATTCCCATACAAGGCCCTTTATTTTCCATCTCACTTCCTAGGAAATCTGCATCCCAAACCACTTCTGTCCAGCACCATACTGGCATCATCCCTAGCACGAATGTCCCATCTAGCAGCTATAACTGGCTATGTTCTCCCTTATCTCAGCATTTAAAAAGAAAACCTTTCGAAAACACACGCTCTGCTTTCTTTAGGTCAGGTGGACAATTGGAGGTTTGTTGATGATTTTTCCAGCATTTCCCACCCACTGTGAAAACACAATTGCAAGTAACAAGAGGTATCAACCAGCTCATACTGAAACCTGTGATTCATGCAAATAATGTTCTTCTAGAAGTCTGGGGCATTAAAAGCACACGTGCAGTGATTAAATAGAGCCATGCTGTGAGTGGCTGGCATTGTAAATATGGAATTTATGTCCTTTCTAGCTATGATTTTTCTATCAAGCCTCAAGCATGATAATGGTTATTCATTCTTTCTTTGCATCTTTCAGTCTGAATTTGTCTCAATGGCTGAAAAAGGCTGGGGAAAATTAAAAACTAGGGCACTGCTAGACAGCCTTTTGGAAGCCCACAGTTTGGAAAGCAAGGTGTAAAGGCAGTGGGTGGAAACATTTGCTGTGTGAGAGTAGAGCTGCATAAAGCAGCTCAGGATGTCAGAGACAGGGATGTGCCTGCTGCCGTGAGTGACAATTCTCCTAATAGCAAAAACTGTGACAGAGCTACAGAGTGCTACTGATCTGTTTCCTCATCTTGTTCTTGGTTTATGCAGATTGAAAAAAAATTTTTTTGCAGCTATATTTGATGTTGAATCTGCTTATCTATACAGATATGTTCAGGCGGGAGCCATGGCAGTCATTAGCAAAAAGAATCCCTTTGGTTCAAAGGGGCAGCAAGAGCTGACTAGCCCAACACCAAGGGCTGCTGAGGTTGACACGTGCCATTCTGCCAGGTACACAGGTGTCCCCTCTGCCTCTGCACCTCCTGGGGAGCTGCAGGCTGATGTCTGCAGCAGGAATGGCTCTGTGTCACTGCACACAAACCTGCTGCAAGCTGGGGGCTTGGAGACCCCATCAGAAAGTCAGCTTACCTTTTCATCTTCTTTTAGCTGTTTCACTGTGTAAAGTGAAACAGTATCCACCCACCAAGTGGTACCTTCAGCTTCATCCCAGCCTGCTAAATATCTGCCCAAAACTCATTGCCTGTTAAATTCTCTGCTTTCCCAGCCCTTTCCACTCTACCTTCTCCTTCCTTGATGCCCTAAGTCTTCCCCCTTTTCTTGCTTTTGACCATCACCAATTTTGCTCCTATTTCTCTCATATTTGTGTAGGAAAGGAAGGGAAGGGCAGAAATGAGGAGCTTCAAGATGTCCTTATTGCAAAGGACCCTGCATCAGTGGGAGTTCTGCACTTCTTCAGATGCAGCTCCTGGGAGGCAGAGATGCTGGCCAGGTGTGCTCAGCACTACTGCTCTGTCACTCTTACCTGGCCAGGCTCCAGCCACTGTGGCTGTATGAGAAACTAGAGAAATCCTAGAGCATACCAAGGCCTCTGAAAACCTATTTTGGCTTCCAGTCCCCAAAACAGTACTGTTGGCATTGTTCTGTTATGTCACTGGGACTGCAAACAAGGTAAGCATTAACAAATGCTGCTTTCAAAACCCTGTGAAGGTGCTCAGGTCCCACTTGATTACCCTCAGTGGGTGTTTGAGCACCAAAGACTGCAAAACATTGCCCCAGTCATTCCTGGCATCTGGTCAGATAAGAAAAATTTCTGAGCTCCTCACTCAAAGATTACGGTGATTGATGCTGCAAAAATGGCAGTAAAAACAAAACATCAAAATATGTATTGCATGTACATTCCAATTATTGTCCAGCACTAGATCAACTTAAATATATTTTTTCCTCTTAAACTTACTGGGACAAATTCATCCCTTAAACAGAGCTATGATGATTTACACCAGCTGATGTTCTGTCACTTTATGCTTGTCTTATCTTATTTTCACAACAGCAGGGAAAATTTCACTAGTATAAAAAAACCCCACAGATGCTGTTATTAATTTCCTGTAAGTTTTGGAGGCTAGCAGTTGTGTTTGCTTTTCTTTTGCTCTCTCACTCTTTCTCTCAAGAACAATCAGAATAATAGAAAAATATACAATGTTGTTATGATTACATCTTTTTTCATGCTTCAGTCTGATTTTTCTGACACTTTTGTTTATATCTTTCTGGAAGCAGGAATTCTTCTTTGAGCAAGAATCCTTAAAAAGAGAAATTATAGCCATACACCTAATGCATCACTGAAGAAGAAAGAGGATTTATTATCCTTCAAGTATCTTTTCACAAAGAATTTATCCCAGCAGGTGGACTCAATCTATGTGGGGTAGGTAAGCGTAAAATTTGATCCACAGATTTTAGAGCTACTGTAAAATAGCCATTTATGTTGGTACCTTTACTAATAAGTGTTTCAATTTATACTGAAAGAGATTAAATTGAAGATCCTCTACTTCTTGATGAATACTTCACCAAATGAAGGTTCAAACTATTCTGTGTCTGGAAAGGCTCATTTCTGTATAGAAAACTGTAATAAATTAAAAAATGTTTGTCCTTTTTGTGTTCTCCTTTCTTCTTCCATCCCTTCGTCTTTCATTTCCTTCCTCTTAAATTCTCCCCTGCCCTAGTATGAACACACACTAGTAGCTTCACATTTTTAAAGATTATTAACTATGAGCAGAAATAGCTTAAATCTTTATGATACTGGTCAAGGGTAACATTCATACTCTTGACAGAACACTCTCTCAGTCTAATCTACTTCAATTCTCATTGCTGAATTATGAAAGCCAGAGAGCCTCTTATGCTCTGTCAGTACCTACCTTGCTTTTGAAATATTAGCAGTGATGGTGGAGCTGCTGCTAGCTTTGAGCTTGCACCATGCCTGCCTTGGAATGCTTGGGAAAGATCATCAATTTCAAATGAGCATGAAGAGACTCCCTTTGTGTGTTTGAGCTGGTTGGGGGAAAATGTCTTCCAAACAGCATGTCCACCAAGAAGAGACAGTGCTTACAAAATATTGCCTGCTCTTCAGCTACCAAAATATCCCAGAACAAAACAGGAATTCATATAAGGAACTAGAGCTACCTATTTGTCTGAGCTCTTAAATAGCCTCCTCATTGATCTGAAAGTGCCTGACAATAAACATGGCCACTTGAGGATAGTTACTGACTTTCTCATATCCAAGCAATACTCAGGTGGGCCCAGTACTGCAGCATCTGGGACTGAGTCAAACTTGTTCTTGTAACCAGAAGAACTGTTCATCACTCTGCTTTTGCACATACACTGGGGTAAAGCACAACCAGAAAGGTAGACAAAGGACTGAGATGTGTCAATGCTCACATATGCCACACTTGGCTACCTGCTTATAAAGGCCATTAAAAAGTCCCAGACTGTACAGCATTTCCAAGCTACTTTATCTTCATAGTTTGCAACTGATACAAAACAAGAGACCAGACAGTGTAGTTTGTTTGCCTGACACCCAACTCCCAGCCCCTTTTGGAGCCATTCATGGTGCTAGAACAGCAGTGAAAGCAGTGATATCACATTAACCGTAGGCATGGAAATGAGCTTGTGCCATTGTGCTTGTATGGAAAGAACATTCACACCATCCTGCTGACTTTCCCAAGTGGTCAAAACCGAAGTCACGTTAGTCTTAGCAAAGCAAATGTGATTGCAAAGACTGTTTTGATCTGACTTTTTATATATTTGTGTGCTTTTGACCAAAAAAAATTATATAAAAGAAAATTAAACATTTCTGCTGCCCTTAGCATAAGAAAACACTTCTTTTTTATGGAACCTATAATTTGAGTATAATTTGACCTGACAGAGTCAACTGACCATGCAGTTACTTGGCACCTGCTGAATGCCTCTCCATTAAGCCAAATTTACACTAATAAGCGCCAGTCATTAGTATTCACTGTCATTAGATTGAGTCAGTTACCTGAGACATCTCCCAGTAAACATAAATCTTGATAAGATACATTCCAGTTAAGAGCCAAATTATTCTTTCTCATCCATTTTC
>JAOEHX010016326.1:0-12495 GCA_025448015.1 Bolborhynchus lineola | reverse complement strand
TCAGAATGGTTGGGGTTGAAGGGACCTTAAAGCCCATCCGGTTCCAGCCCCCTGTCACAGGCAGGGACACCTTCCACTAGAGCAGGTTGCTTCAAACCCCATCCAACCTGGCCTTGAACACTGCCAGGGATGGGGCAGCCACGGCTTCTCTGGGCACCCTGTGCCAGCGCCTCAGCACCCGCACAGGGAAGAACTGCCTATATCTAATCTCAATCTCTCCTCTGGCCATTTAAAGCCATTCCCCCTTGTCCTGTCCCTATACACCTTTGCTAAAAGTCCCTCTCCATATTTCTTGCAGGCTGCTTTAGGTATTTGAAGGCTGCTATTGCACCACCCTTAAGCCTTCTGCAGGCTGAACCACACCAACAACAGCCTGGGAAACTGGCTGCCCTACAGAGCCCAGCAACTGAGGTCCAGGTCTCTGTCCTTACCCTGAGTCTTCATCCTGGATCAGGCTTGACCACACAGGGAAATATTTCTTTTATGGCACCTCTTTCCCATGCACACTTTCTCTGGGGAGGGCACTGGGAAAAGAGCCTAAAACTGACCTTTAGTTTGCATTTCTTAGGCTGGAGCAAAGCCAAAAAGCAAAAAGGTGGTGGGTTTTTTTGCCTTCAGTGTTGGTAATGGGATAACAGAGAGGCAGTTTCAGAGTAATTCACTGGGACTTCATCCAAAGTTTAATTACTACAGGACACGATCAGAGGCCACAGGAAAGAAGAAATGATGCTCTGAACTCTGGTCTTTAAGTGGGCTTGCCAGGAAGCCCTGACAAATCATTCACAGGAAAGATATGCATGATGAAGAGCAGAAAGCAAGAATCAAAAGAATAAATGAAACTTGTCCTGCCCACCTTCACCCTTCACTTTAGAAACTAATTGCTCCCATTTGCTTTGTTTCTTAAGTACCTAATAGACAACAGGAACATCCTTGGAATTAACGCTATAGAGAAACACAGGGAAGGCTCCACTTGCCCAGAAACCTGGCAGTCTTCAAGCTCCTTTGTTTGAGAAAGGTAAGAAAGCCTTTCTGAAAACAAAACAAATCATAAAGTGCCATGGACAGACACAACAGAAATACATCTTTTCAAGGCCCAAGGTGGAAAGGAGATTGCTTGATTAAAAAGTTACATTTCCACATTGGGAAAGACCAATGTGCTCTGCAGAGTAGTGAGACACCTTGCCATGTGTGCGTCAACCTAAGGAATTAAGAACCACTATCTGTGGGTTTCTCCCAGTACCAGTCCCTCTCATACTTTCAATAGCAACTCACACCTGCAGACCAGAGGGCAAGGAGAAGAGAATGTTCTATTGTTGCCGTTGATTCTGGTAGGAGAATGTGGTTCAGTGAGTCTCCAGATAATGCCTGGCACCCATGTAAGCCCTTTTACTATCTGTGATTTTTGCACAACACATGGTTGAAAAAAACCCTCTCAACTTATAATTGGCTTGAAAATGATTTGCTCTCCATTGACAATCACTTGGTGAATGATTTGAGGAAAAAAATAACCCAAACTTTCCATTTGAGAGAGGGCCAGCTTGCACTTTGTGTGACTGGTAACCTGGATCACAGAGTGCTGGGTCTTGACACAATCTGAGAGCAAGAGATTAGAAAAGCTAAATAGAAAGTTTCCTCGCTTGCTCCCAGGAATGCCCCTGACATGAACAGCCATCTCTGTTACTTACCCAACTGAACCTGCCTGCGTGAAGAACTAGAAGCAAGCAGATGAGGAAAGCCACCAAACCCCACTCAGCTTATTGGAGCTGATAACATTTGGTGATCTCAGCATATATTTCATGGGCCTTGGCATGTTTGCTCCATGATGGAGAAGTGGGGCGTGAGGGAGAATGCCACACCACCAACTGTTATCAGCACTGTGTTTGATCTGCTTTCCCTCTCACTTCGATCTACCTGCTGTTCAAATTGCTCTGCACCCAAGTCTGAAAAACACCACCATCTATCTTACTGCTGGGTGAGGACTTCTGAGCAAAAGCCTGCTACATTAGAGTAGGTCAGGGGCCTGATTTCAGGTAGTGGCTCATTTCCATATGAATCAGACCAACCCTGTCCTCTTTTTGAGGTCACAAAAGAAGGGATCCCCAAGCCCTTATAGGCTGTAGGTCAAGTTTTCAGCAGGACTAAACTTCAGCACCTGCTCTGGGGACTAAACCTGAACATCTCAAGCAGCTCACCACTTTAAAGAGAAAGTGACTGTTTCTGATGTGCCTTAATACAAATGCAGGTG
Source organism: Bolborhynchus lineola (assembly GCA_025448015.1). Classification (NCBI taxonomy): domain Eukaryota; kingdom Metazoa; phylum Chordata; class Aves; order Psittaciformes; family Psittacidae; genus Bolborhynchus; species Bolborhynchus lineola. The sequence continues at coordinate 10,250 of JAOEHX010016326.1, read as the reverse complement.
TCCAGCTTTTGGCACCCAAGTGTGGTGTATTTGGCCTAATTGAACTGGCAGGAGTCCCACTTTTGCCTTTGCAAAAGGCTAGGACAGCCTCCACAAAACACACATCACATCCAGGCAAGAGACCATTTTGTTCTCAACTTCCACTCTTCTGAATAAGAACAGAAGCAGGGAGGAGCATTAATGCCCAAAGAGCATCATTTGGCTGCCACCAGGGGAAGCAGCATCCTTGCTTCACTCAGTGGCTCCTCTTCCTCAGACGCTGCACATTGGGGAGAGCCTAGAAGGTCAGTAATGTGGCATATGTCAGCTCTCCCACCACTTTTGGCAGCCCTTGCTGCCAGAGACCTCAGGTACAATTCCTCCGCCTGGGTAACAAGCACATGCTGCCCAACACATGGAGAAATCCAGTACCTATTCCCTTCACATCTATATTTGCAATCGTCAGCTGAAGCCATTTACTTTACACTATTCATCTCTCTCCTTTTCCTTCCCGCTTTCTTCCTGAGGAAACCGACTCTGTCCATACTGTGAGCAATGACGATCAAATACTGGTACTGCAGGAGTCCCACAACATGTTTTGCTGGATAATCCCCACACCACGACTCTTCTCCTGTTCAACTGGACAGCAGCAAACCTCAAACACACAGTGAACGACAGCCATACCAGTGAGTTCTCAGCACAGAAGTGACAGAACAGGAAAAGATGAAAGGGGCAGTCTACTTGGCAGAGATTCAAACACCTCAGGTTTCAAATTCAGTGCCATTTACTGTTACTAGTATAACAATTATACGAACTACCTTTTCATTACATTAATTTGTCTGCTTTTTAACACCCATTGTGCAAGCACCAGCCTTCACAAAGGCAGTTTATAAGCAAACTGTCAAGCCACTTAGGTATCAACACAGCTCAGATATTCAGCCAGACTCTGTTAGAAAAGCAACAGCACCACTGGCACTGCTGACATATAGCTAAGTACTAAATCAAACTAATAAATATCATACATTTTGGTTTGTTCCTGTTTCCTTCAACCTCCAGGATAGACAGAAACTGAGCATATATTTAGCCTTCTGTTTTATTGACTTTACACTGAACGTGTGACTGTGGCTTTTATTTGTGGTATACCTTCAAGGCCCAGCCAACAGATTGACTGAGTCCCTGTGGAGGTTTTCAGGGTGCTCAGTGGAGTATCATCCCACAGTTCCTCTAGGATGGGCTGCTGCAGGGCCACTTGCTCCTCCATCACCTCCATGTATAACAAAGTAGGTCCCTGAGCAGGCATGAAGGCACAGCCCTGCATCCTTCTCCTACTGCCAGAGACCTGCCCTAGCCCAGCTTATGCAAGAGAGGCCTGGGTTTATCCTGGTACCTGCTCAGTATGGTCTGCATGCAGGGGGGGGAGGCAAGAGGGACGGGACAATGACGATGACATAAGGCACAGTCCCATCACTCACAGAGGATAACGAGTCAGGGCATTTTTCCTCACTAACTTCTATGGTGTCCCTGCTGAGCACATGAATGACCAGATTTGATCTTACGGCTTTTTTCCCCAGCCAAATTCAGGTAGATTTTCTCAAAGGTGGCAGAAAGCACACCCATATCACATAGACCATCTTCCTGCTGTGTTTCGAGGTCTGGCTGCACAATGCTGTGCAAAGAATTCAAAAGAAAGCAGTTTCCTCTTCAAACAATAGAAACCCATTTTCCCCCTAATCTTATTGTCAGAAATAGGACAGAGGTGGCTAAAATTTTCCATATAAAGTCAGTTTGCACTAGAATCCAGGAATGCTTCAGCCCATCCTTTTAAAACCCAGAAGAGAGTTAAGTGCCTCTAAGCAAAGACAGGATAACAGCAATATCTATGACAGCTACTCAGGGGGCAACAATTGTAATCAGGAGTGTTAACCCTATTTACCAACAGTGAAACCAGTCAAGAAAAGGTGAAAAGTATCACTGAAAATAACAGTTATTAACACAGGCAGCACAATCAACCTCCCTACATCCTAAAGACACAGTTATCATCTCCAGGTTAGAGATTCACCCTCCTGTTGGTGCAGAAATAGAGCTGCTTCCCATCAGAGTTCCCATAGGTGCTTCTGGCAGAGTAGCCCTAGCTCTACGCAGCATGAATGAGAAGCTGCTACAAGAGGCAGATCAAGCATTGAGTGGCTCGAAGCCTGAGCAAGGCATCTCTGCCAAGCAGGCAGCACATGGAGCCAGCATGGGTATATGCCTGCAACACTGAGCTGCTGCTGGTCAGGAAGTCTCCCAGTGCACAGCACAGAGATGCTCGAGTGACCCTGTGCGGTGCCAGCCAGGTTTGATAGAGTCGCTTGTGAATCACAGTGAATACACCGTGCCAAAGCCTCTCCTGCAAAGCCAATTAGGTGTCTCTGCACTGTGATCTATTATATGGAGTATATGGGAGTCCTAAGCAAATACATGGAAGCCAGCTCAGGTCTGGTGTTGCAAGCAGACTGTAAAGCCCACTCCTGACTTAGGCTCTAGGGAACACAGTACAAACATGAGCACGCTGCCAGCAAGGCTTATTATGAGTGGAAGAACCCCCACAACGCCAAACACAAACTGTTTCCAGGTTTCCAGATAAGCTGTTGCTTATCTAGCCAGTATCTATAGCATCTGGGTGCTTCATGATCCAGACAATGCTACTTTCCATGATCTGGGTGTAACGAGAGGAGCAATCTGAAAAGACCATGGGTAACAATTCCCTGTGCAGTGTCCCTCAGGAAACCACCAGCTTCATCCAGCTGCCCCAAGGAAGGATTTCCTACAGCTCTGTCACCTTGCCAGCTGCTGGTTGAGCCTGTTCCACGCCTTCTTCCACTGTGGGAACTCCACAACCTTGCCAAAACAGCCTCCTCCGACCGCAGTCAACCACACCTGCATGCAGACCTCCAAGGCAGATGCAGCTTCTATAGAAGCCAATGGTATGTATGGCAGTCTGGTGTCTGGGCTTAAGGTTGCAACTGTTGGGGTTTCTGCAGGAGAGCATGAGCACACAAGCCCAGGGACCTTTAATAAACCATATGCTATACTTACATGGAGAGCAGCCCATAAGATAAACAATCCCTTCACAGCGCCTCTTCAGAAACTATTCATATGCCTTACGCATAGCGTATGTGGATATCTACACTGATGGTAGTGTAGATGCAGCCACAGAGCTCCACACGCCCTTGTATGTAATGACATGAGAAAAACATTGTAGTTCTGTTTGGCTGGGCCCCAAGTCAGGGCTGGTTTGCTGCAAACCTTTACCCTTGTTATACATCTTCAGTCCTATTAACACAGCACCAGCATAAGGTTTGTCCCTGCAAGCGTCCTCAGAATCAAGCCCCTGCCTGTCATTCCCTTCCTAGAGGAGGGGAGAGCAAGACCCATGGTGCCAGTAACAGGGCAGCGGTGAGACACATTGCATCACACCCACTTCATGCTCCACTATCACATTCTTCAGGCAGCATCTCCTGCCTCCTGCTCCCATGGCTGGTCAGAGAATAAAAGCCTAAGAAAAGCTATAAAAGTTTAGTCCCAGGACAAGAAAAAGCAGAGGAAAAAGTAATCTGGAAAGTGAATCTGTGGATTTTTTTCCTGTGGGGAAAGGAATTTCCCCTACCCAAGTCCTCATTACAGCAAAAGGAGTCCAAAAAATTCACAGAAAGCACTGCTTTGCTGATGCTACCACTGCAGGACAAAAAAGACGAGGGTGTTTGGGCACAGCCAGCCCAGTACCAGCACTCATCCCTGTGATCTCTTGGCACACTACATAAGAACACAAGTGAGGACATGATAAAAGGAGGCCCCACACCTTTCTACCTCTCTGTGCTTGCACAATGAGAGCCAAAATAGCTGCAAACTCCTGCAGTGACTTGAAGTACAGCTGCCCCATCTATTTACCAAACCATCTGCGGGAGGATGCAAGGACATGCAGTTCTTACCCATTTTCCTTGCTGCTTCTTTACTCTGTACCCGCATAACCATGGACAGGGTTTGAAATAAAAGCATGCTCATGCATGCACCCATACATATTCCCCTGCCCCACTGAGAGGACAGCTTCAATCCCAGTCAGTCCCCAAACTCCCAATGGGATAAAGCACGTGTGGGCAGGATGAGGGGAACAGTCATGAGCAGAAGCTGTGATCTGACTCTGTCAGCAGATGACTTCTATTTGCACTCGTTAGCACTGCCCTAGCATGAGCTAACACCACCCCCTCGGGTAATTTAAATTTATATGAAAAAAAATAGAGGAGAAGGGAAAAAAAAAAGCCCACATTTCTATATTTAGGAGGTTGGGATAATCAGGGTGGAAGAGCCCATCTGTTTGACGCTCACTCCAGCTGCTGTGGATGCAGAAATTTGTCTATTTTCTTTCCTTTTGCCTGTTTCGACTTGTCCTGGCTGACTGCGACAGGCACACAGAGAGAGCCTGATATATTGCCATGGTCATTTAGGTCTCAGACTGTGCGCTGTCCCACACAAGTCATTGCAGAAGCAGTTGGCACAACCAGGATCTTTCCCCAAGGGAGTGTAAACCAGTTAATTATTACTGTAATTATTACATTGTTATTCCTACTATAACAAATCTGTGTTTATAACACTGAAGAGAGCAACACAAAGGCAGAAGACAGGAGAAAACACATCTCACACCTCTATAAAAGTCAGTTTCAGGAAGGCAACCTCTCCTCTGCCACTTCCTCAATTTTGGGATATTTTCCCCTATATAAAGCTGAGTTTCTGTGGGATGCTAACTCCTCCTCAGTGGCACCAGCCGCTGGATGGAGACATAGCCACGCTTCTCTTCAAACTAACCTGTTCTGCCATTTTCATCCCAAGGCTCTATGAAAGTGAGCCCAAGATAAATTCAGAAGTGGCCCTTTGATCTCCCACCTTCCTGAGCTGACCAGGCCCTGGTCCCAAAATAACAAGGATGCAATTGCCTCAACCAGCCTCTTGATGATGTTCCTGTCATAGATCCGAGTGCCCACATCCCTTGCAAGATGTAGCATCACTGTCCCTGTAAACCTAGTGCAGCACTTCTTATTTTGTTGCCAAAGACATCCTTGTAACATGTAAAGACACACGGCAAAACCATTAGGCCCATTTGCTGTTTATCTCATTTGGTAAAGGTGATTGTCTTTAATTTCACAATGTTCATCTCTGGGGTTATTAAAAGTGCTGGGGATGAGTATAAGCCTGGATAAATTTTATGCTAATAATGTTCTGAAAGTCTTATAAAGAAGAGAGGAAACTACCAGTGCAAAATTCAGGAATTCCAGCCTTCCCTTGGTTTTCCAGTCCTGGAGCTGGTATCACAGAAGAGGACACGAGCAGCACTGATGATAAATAGGAATACACAAGTGCAGGGACTGCCAAGCTCTCCCTGCAGCACACACTGCTAGTCCAACTCCAGCACTCTGCTGCCTGACAAATGTTCCCACACCTTCCCAACCAAGCAGAGCTGCCCCACTGATTTCCATGCCCTTTAAGAGGCTAAAGTAACTCATGCCTGTTCCTCAGACCCAGAGAAAGCACTCCTTTCTGTGAAGGTCTCTTAGGTCAACTATTAGTATTTCTGAATTAGCTTTTTTCATAGAGAGATGAACCAATAAAAGCACATGGAAAATATTCTGAAATCAGAGAAATCAGGAAAGATTAAGCTAGAAATAAAATTGTAAAATTAATGGCTGGGAGTTTTTTCCATTAATGATGTTTCCCTCAGTTTTTAAGGAGAAAAAAAAAAACCACACGTGGGAAACTTCAGATGAAGCATCTTGTATTTGATAGAATCAGAAATACTGCAAGCGAGTGCAATATATACAACGTTGCCTCTTCCACCCCATCTGAAAGACATACTACCCCATAATTGCAGATGAGGAAAAAAAAGTCTTTCACATGTTCACTTTCATGGGAGATAGATTTGTTTTGTTCTATATTTTGGGCCCTAATTCCGCAAACCACTTCAGCATATGCTCAAGCTCATCATTTGCGACCCTACCACTTCTGCATCTACTCAAGAAGATGCCTGAAGTCAAGCATATGCAGAGCTCGCTGATGACTGTGGTCCTTACATCCTTCTGCTTGTTTCTGAAAGTATTCTTAGTGATGTGAATGTGCAAGGAAGTAACACATCTCAAGCAATTATAGCGCATGCTGGCAAAAGAGAAATTTTAACTTGCCTCTCCACATAGATAATCTGAAAGGCTAAAAATTAATAGCTGATTCTTGGTACCTCTCAGAAACAGCACATTTCTAGCACTTTAAGCTGTCAGGAGAGTGAAATACGATGGTGCGAACTTTTGCTCCATATCAGTGCCGAACAACCAAACGTGGAGCTGAAATACTGCTTCCCCACCCAAGGAAACAAAGAACAACCCTGCTCCTAGGCATGCAGTATGTCAAATATTATTTGTAGAAGCTATTCCGTAAGTAATTTCAAATAAGGAAAAGGCAAAGAAACCACAGGATGTTCACAAACTATTTGCAAATAGAAATGGAAGAGGAATTCATTAAATAAATTATTTGCTATAAATTATTCACCTCCCTTTAATCTTACTACCATTTAGACTATAAAATTCATGCCATAAAAGATAGAGGATACATAACAAGGCATCATTAACTTATGCATTTCCCAGTGCTGCTTTATTCTGACTGTCCAGTTCTATTACTGCATTAAGACAGCCGTTTCTCTTTAATGGACTTGGAGTGTAATACATTTTTGTTCTAAGCACTGAGCTAAGGGGACCTGGTCTGACTTTAGACTGTGATTTGATTTTGAGCTCCAAGGCTAAATAACTCTTCAAGTCTAAGAGAAGAATCCAAGCTGCTCCCTAAGCAAAACCAAAACAAATGGAAATTAGCCAAAACAGTTGGGTAATTTCATTAGATCTCCACAATTTGGGTCCATTTCACATAAATTCATATTGATGAGCAGGCATTTTTGTGAGCCCATTAAGCCACATAGTTAACACCGGCACAAAGGTGAGAGATGCAAGAAGCATGCCTCAGACAGACAAGGAGTAAGGGGGAGCTAGGCATGAATCACAGGCAGGGCATGGCAGTGGGTCTCTGGGACCTACTGGCTCTGCACTGGATGATGGGGGTCAGCAGCATCCCCACCTGAGTTTCTTTTCCTCTCTTGCAGTTGCAAAATAAGCTGCTTTCTGTGCCCTGGCTATATGGCTGAAAGAAGAAATCCCAGAAAGAAACTTAAAATAGAGTATATAATTCCTTTAAACCATGACAACAAAATCCCAGAAAGGGTTCTCACTCATAGCCAAGGACGAAGGCAGCTTTTTCATCCTGTTGACTTCTTCTAAGCAACAGCCATACTCCAACACCTGTTTGGTCTCTCAGTCATTTTATATCTTCTTACACCATATTTGTTTTCTTTTAGTTAAAACTATGATAATTACAACTGAATTTCTCTGTGGAGAACTGATGCAAACTTTGGTTATTTGGTTATGGAGAAAGAGAGTGGAAAAAAGGACCCTTGCAGTTGCTGAAGTAAGCTCTCAATTGCCTCCAGATCCAATGCTGTCTCTGCTGGTGCAACAGTTGCAATTAAAGGCTACACCTCATCATCCGTATACATCTTTACTCTTTGGAAGTGAAAGGAAGAGTTGGTTTTGAGGAGCTTCATCATCCTGACTCACAGCAGGCTTAGTCCTCGGTGCAGTGGACATCAGGTACATTTATCTAGCCACAGCACAGTCTTTACATAAAGTGTTTTTACACACTAACATTTCCACTGCACTTATTAGTGCTTTAAAAGACCCTCACATAGGGCCAGGGGAGGCAAGATGGCATCAGAGACCTCTTGAAGACTCGGATCCTAGCTCCTGACCCACAGACCTTAAAAGCCAAATAAGCTTTATTGCAGCATTTGCTATATCAAACACTGGGAGAATACCTATGGCACTGCTGACAGGACTGCTTCCTCCCCTTTATTTTCAACATAAATCCACCTCAGCGAGGCTGTTTAAAGGAACCCGAGGGAATTGAGCGCTCAATTCCCGTAAGTACCTTATCAAGTCCCAGTTGTAAAAGACAACACTATTCTTTTCCTTTTGCAGAGTGAAGACGCAGCGTCGGTAGAGAATGGATGAGGAGGAAGGGCTGCATTCAGACAGATGGAGACTAACATTCCTTTGGGCCATGAAGCCGTGCTTATGTAGACCATCCATGGCAAGGCTCACACAGAAACATAAACTGAAAGCAGACCAGTCATGCAACAGACTGTCCTGTGCCTCTCACGCCAAGCCTAAGCACTAAGCTATCCCCAACTGATCTCACAGCAGAACCCAGTAAGGCAAGGCTTCCTCCAAAACATTCTCCAGCCACAGATGGTCAAAGATTGACTTTTTCAAGCTGAAACGGGGGATGTTCAGGTTAGATATAAGAAGAAAAAAGTTCCTTACTGTGAGAATGGTGAGACACTGGCACAAGTTGCCAAAGGAAGTTGTGAATGCTCCATCCCTGGCAGTGTTCAAGGCCAGGCTGGACAGGGCTTGGAACAACTTGCTCCAGCGGAAGGTGTCCCTGCCCATGGCAGGGGGTTGGAACTGAATGGTCTTAAGGTCTTTTCCAACCCAAACCATTCTGTGATTCTACGATTGCCACCACGTTCACAGGCTGCACCCAGGAGCAGCAATAGAACAAGCAGCAAGGCGGAGGCAAAGAGGACAGACATCCTGCACACAGTTCCCTCCCCAGGGCCACCATCTGGGAATCCCATACATGACTGTCATTGTGGAGGTGGCCAAGGCAAGGATGAGAGAGGAACTGCATTGAATTTAAACACTGCAGATTTTCTTTAGACTTTAAACTCAAAGTCAATATCCATCCCGGAACCACTGCCATGAAGACTCTGGAAGGAAAGGTATTCCAAGCAGGCTAAGCTGCCTCAACTCCCATGGAGATGTCATGGGCTGGCAGTCAGGAGATGCAGGCTCCAAACCCACATTGGCCATAAGAACCCTGCATCTCTGGGCCTCAGCTTTCCCCATCAGCTGCATGATGCTGTAGATAACATGGCTTTTATCTAAGTCAGTGGAGAGGAAGATTATACAAAGCATTAGAAACAGGTGGGTGGTGCTTGGATACAAAAGGTTTCTGAGAAACACGTGGGCATCTTTCTTCACACTCCTCATCTTCTACGAAGTGGTTACTCAAAGCAAAAATAATATACCCTTCCTACAAAGGCAGCACACAGACATATATTTAGATCACTGTGCAAACAATTACTGACTGTCTCTGAGGCAGGAGAATTGTATTCTGTGCTACAAGAGGGGGAGAAAAAGACATTCGAAGTGACCCTGGAGCAAGGAAAGGATCCAGGCCTCTGGGACAGATTCAGCTGCGGTATAAGCATCGATGCCAGCTACACTCACGAAGGTAAGGAGTAAATGGCAAAGCTGTCACGAGCCTGACCTGGAGGTCCATCAGGTGCTAGATCTATATAGGACAACCTCTCATCTTCCTGCATGTCAAACAAGTAATTTCAAACTCCTAAACAAACGGTAGGACACTGCAGCAGAAGCAACCCGTAGGAAGGACAAGCCAAAACATCTCCTCAGTCATTTTATTCTGCAGCTCTTTTGGCTTTCTCAGCTATCCCTCCCTTGCTTGGCTGAGGCTGTCACTAGCTCCTTTCCTTCACCCATCTGTCACTAGGGGCACTCACTTGTCCCCGACAATCCCTTTTATGTGTTCTCTCCCCCTTCTACTCATTCAGAACATGGAAAGGGCAGCACAGAGACAATGGCAGTGGGTGGGAATGGAGCCCACATCCTCTAATCCTCAGTGCTCACAGCCAAAACAAAGGAAGAAGTACAAAGAGCTCCTTCCCCACACCCACCCCCCCACACCCACACCCAGTTTTTCTCTTCCATGCATATCATCACTGCTGCTAAATTGCAGCTTCAGAAAGAGGTAAGAAAGAGGCCCAAAAGGCAGCTAGGAAACCCACCATCCACTGGCTTCACTCCACACGAGGCGAGCGGGCTCCTTCTGCTGCAGTGACTTGGCAAGCACACCTCGCTCTGACTCAGCACCTCGCCGGCACCTCCTGTCAATTATTCCCACAAACTGCTGATGCCGGAAGGGCTATTTGCAATTAGGATGCAACACAAGCCGGTGGCTGTAGGATGCTGCAGCTCCCCCCCACCCCTTCACCTGAAGCGATCCCTTCCACTTCAGACCTCCAGCTCTGGGCTGGAGCAACCAGGGAGGTTGAAGGA
>JAOEHX010016323.1:0-29576 GCA_025448015.1 Bolborhynchus lineola | reverse complement strand
CAGGTGTGCTTGCATGTGTGGCTTTTCTGTTGGTTTTTGTTGGTTTTGGGGTTTGTTGTTGTTTTTTTCCCCCCCCCAGGAATCTGTCTTACTTGCTGTTGAAAATGTGTTGAAATCGCTGTATGGGCCACTACCTGCTACCGTCCCTGGTGAAATTGATAAAACAGATGTTAACTCAGAAGACATGTTTGTTCATAGAACAGAGCAAACAGATGTGGTTGTTAATGAGATGGGACCATCTGGAAACGATGATCGACATGCTCATACTTCATTTCTTTCATTCAGCAGTGATGTGCAAAACTGTCAAGCAGGAAAAAACATGGAGATCTGCTTTAATCATCAGATGTTTTGTGGTGATGATGTACATAGTTGCCTGGACAAAAAAGAGGTTTCTAAGAGTGACGCCTTTCCAGACAGTTCCTTAAATTTATTGTGTGAGGATGAACAGAATGGGCAGAATATGACTGATATTCAAAGTAACAGTGTTCCTGCGGACCCCAGTTCTAAAAAAGCTGATGAGTGTCTTTTGAATTCTGGTAATATTAATGAAATAGAACAAAACGAGGAAGCTTTAGTCTCTAAAGACTTACCTGAAATCTCTGCTGATAGTTGGAGTATGGGAAGTGGATTTAAAAACTTTCTAGGAGACAACCTGGAACCTGTTAAGATTTTGATTCCTGAAGTTGGAGAAACAATTAATAAGCAAAATGGGCATCCTAGTGACCAAAGCAGTGATCCGCAAACCTCAAATCAAAGTATAGAGAAAAGAAATCTGATTAGCGATAAGTTTGGACATGTGACAGCTTATGACTTAATTAGTAGTAGAATAATAAAGAAACCTAAGTCTGCTTTTGGATTTTTCACTCAAGAATGTCGTCCAAAATTGATAACTGATAACCCAAAGACCGGCATGGAGGATATTCTGCTGCAGATTGAAGAGCAGTGGGGTAATTTGAATGAAGAGGAAAAAAAGAAGTAAGTTTTCAGGCTTTGACTTGCTTCTGTGGCTGGTAGTTACCAGGAAGTCACATGCAGTGAATTAACAAAAAAAGCCCCAAACACTTCCCAGTTATTTATGGAAAAATAGAACAGAAAATGGGTTTTGACTTTTTAAGATCAGTGTCAGTATTGTGAGTTGTCACATTTTGCTCTGTAAAGACGTGCACTGCTGAATTGAGTTACTCATTTTGCCACTGTGTCATCAGGTAGGGATGGTTTTGCTGAATTGTTATTTACAGGTAACAGGCAAGTAAATGTACTATTTGAATCCTGCAAATTTGTGTTAAATAAGGGCTGCCTGGATGTTGTCACTCCCAATGCCCTGTCAGTGAAAACCAGCGGGGTGATGGATGAGGCACTGTATAGTTCCTCCAGAGTTTTTCCTATGTGCAGTTCTTTTTTATTGTTACGAAGTGAGGATTCTTTTTCAGAATCTTTAGTACTTGAACATTTGATAAATTCCTTTCCGATAAATTCAGGAAGTGTCCCAACCCAGGGTACCTCAGAATTGTATTTGTAAAACCCAACCTGATGACACAAGGAATTTCTTTTTTCCCTAAACTGCTATTCCAGTGCTATTCACACTATGCTATAATTTGGATTTTAATCTCCTTCAGTCAGAACCAAATCTCTTCTTAGATTACAGTCGGAAACAGATTGTCACTGTTGTGGGTTTTTTTTTAATTCATCTGCAAGTAAGGGAAATATTTAAGCCTAATCTGGTGTGGAGGTTCAGTCAGTTAAAATATTAGGTATATTTTATACTTTATGTGGAACTCATAGTAAAAGATGAATTGGAATAACAGATTTCGAGACATTCTGTGACAGGGAAAAGAAACACCAAACCTTTGACATCTTATTTGTAATTTTATAAAATGTAAAACACTGTAGGGCATCACACAAATGAGGAAAATAGTTCTTTAGTAGTTTTACATGTGATGATTTGAATGTATATTGTGATTTGTAGCAAGAAATTTGAGAAGTGAAATTTGGGTTCTGAAAAACTAAACTAATTGAAAGTGTTATGAAAATGTGTTTTCTTAACATGATGGAAGCTAGGAGAGGCAATTAAGAAAGACCGCTGAAGAGGAAATTATACTGGCAGTGTAATTTTAACACTAATGAAAGAGAAGATTAGCAGTGTGATAAGGAAGAGAAACTACACCTTTTGAATTATCGTTAATATATAAGTTTTCCTTGATGTTTGACTTTGTTTGAAAACATCTGTCTTGTTCTGAGTACCAGCTGTATCAGAGTTAAGTAAAACCTTTTTTATCTAGGTTCCGATTTACTAAGCAAGCAGCATGCTGTAATCATAAAACCATAAATGTGAGAAAGTGTTTTGTCCATCTCTGCATTAGCAGAAATGTTAATGTAATAGTAGAAATCTGCTCCAATTATATTCACACTTTTAATGAAATGAAACAAAAGGTTCTGCCAGCTGTTTCAGAAAATTTTAATTTGCTCTGCTTTAGCTTTTCAGATTTCATGGTTGCTTTCCTGGTACAACTGTTATGTTAAAGAGTGTGCCTACAGATTAAATTTGTATTAGTTCAGGAAGAAGACCTCTCTGGTAATTAAGTTTTCCTTATATGTAGGGTTGACTGCATCATATTATATATACTATATGCATTTCCCTATACATAGAATTGAATCAAATGGATGCTGAAGTGAACCACTAGTTTTATCCATATATTTCGGCTTCACCGTACCTCTTTTCTGCTTTAAATCTTGTAAAATTGCCTCAGAAAATAACAAACATAAAGAGATGCACAGACATATTTCCCTCTAATGCAGCAATTCACAAGAACTGTGGTTCATCTGGCAAAGAACATAGTGTTGCCTATCAGGTACTCTGGATAAATTGGGCCACCTAGAGGTAACAACAAATGTATATGCAACAGGGCAGCCAAAGTGCCACAGTTCTACTGAACACACTATACCCCCAGCTTCATAGCAAGCCTTGCTGGAAATACACCACTTTTCCTAGTTCTTCATCCTTCTCTGATAAAGTCACACGTTTACTACAATGGATGCACTTGGCTTCAGCATCTCTGTTTCCTTCTGTGATTCCATCAGCAGGTCTAAATGAGTTTAAATTCCTTTTTGGAGCAGTACAACCAGCAGATGTCTCGTAGTGACATAGGATGGCCTTTTCAAAACAAGACAGCATTTATTACTCAACCGGAATGTAAAATGTTACGGTCTTTAGGTTATAATAGAAGAGGAAAGCTTCCATGCATGTCTCTGTTGGCAGCATCACATATCGCCCTGCTTTGCAAAGCCAGGATCTAATTTATTGCACTTACTCTGCTTACTTAATACAGCTTGCGTATGTTTCTGGCCTTAACATTTCTTGAATATCAGGCTGAGGTAGGAGTTGGAGAAATCCCTCCAAGTGCCATGGCAGTGGCAGCAGTAGTTATCCTGAAGACATAGGAAAGGTTCAGAGCTACATGTGCATTATCATGGGACTAACATATTACCTTGTCAGCACTCTTAAGGTTATTCTTCATGAGTATATTTGTACCTTGGGGGAAACATCATTTCAGGTAGTGTGATGGCCTTTGCTGTCTGTTGACAGGTAAGAGCATGCCTATAGTCACTAGTGGCTAGTAGTAACTCCTTCATATGGTGAAACTTTCGATGCATCACATAGCTTGTGTATATATGCATTATTTGCAACTGTTTCACACTGGAGTAAATATGCTTGCTTAGGAATTCCAGAATAATTGTTTATTTACTGTATTTTAACCTTTTAGTTAACATGTTCGCTTTCCTTTGGATGGAGATCATTTTGTGGTTCCATCTAGTCATTGGCCATCCATTGTTTCTCTAGCCATTTCCATTTATGTACTGCCAGATATTAATAACAAATAATGGTATTAGCAGTTGCTATCAGGCCTTCCACGCTGTTGCCTGTCCCTAGCATCTATTCAGTCATAACAGTAGGACCATATTGTCCACTCCTAGAAAACAGCACAGTCACCTGAAACCTGTGCTTTTGAGAAGCAAACTGGAAAGCTTATATGGGCTATTAAAAGCTTCTGTTTTATGATTCTGTTGTTTGCCTCTTCACAAAGCAAGGAAACACAGAAGCTGAATATTATACTCGTGGTGACAGCTTGAATTGTTTGGGTTCGTTATGTGAAGAGGCTGATGCTGACATGTGTTACATTCAGCATAGGATGCCTCTCTGTTCTGGGCACATACAAATCTACACAAGGGGCTCTTTCCAGTCAGAGTTTACTCCAAATAGCCAAATTCAGATTGTTTGACTTAAAAGGTCTTTATATTAAAAGATTTATGTTATATGCTAAATATTTCATTTGGGTTTAAGATGCAAGGGGAAAGTAATAAATTGCGGATACATTTTTCTAGTTAAACCAAAACTGCCTTAGAAACTAGACTTCATTCTAGTTTTCCACTCTCTCTTTATACCCCGTTTTGAAATTTCCTTGTCTTTAGGTTTTGAAACTTCAGGAAGGGATCCTGAATTTAGTGTCTTGATTCACCAGGCAGAGAAGAAACTGGTCTTGTAGCACTTGTTGATTACACTTGCCCCTTTGAAAAGGCAAAGGTGTTCCCTTGTAGTTTGTACACCTGCTGTTTTCTTTGATGCTGAGCGAATCACTGATCATGATGTATATGAATTTGCAAAACTCGCAATGAAAGCTTGTAAGGCTAGAATTTTTATGGTAGTAGTTTTTAGATGTCAAGCAAGTTGGACTTTCTTTGGAGGTGCTTTTGTTTGCGTTTTCAGTGTATCACTCAAAGCTCAGTTCTCATATAGTTTTGTCCTGCATTATAGTTGGTTCTGTTCAAAACAAAGTATTTATTGATCTGGTCAAAGCTACAAATATATTTGGGATAAAAAAAATCTGTTCAAGTGATTTCATCCATTCATTTTAAAGGGAGCAGATGTTTTTTATCTTAACGTTCACTCCATATTTTCTAGGACATGATTTATTGCAAGAAACTATTTAGCTGACTTTTTTAGTTAACTAAATATTGGTACCATATGTGAATGCTAGCACATCATAATTAATTGCAAATGGTGACCCTTTTGTTGACCTTAATTTTCCAGCATGCATACACATAATTGAATCAAACTGTTCCAGCAAGTAGCAATAAATAAATACGACCAGCTAAAATACTTATTTCTAATGCTTACATATGATAGTACTGCTTTTTTTTCTTATTGAAGTTTGGACTTGTTTGAATTACCTACTAGAATTCAGAGTATCAAATAAAAGCAAAAAGAGGGAGTTCAGGAAATCATCTTTTTGGCCTTCAGAAAAGAAAGATTCATATGCAGTAGGCAAGCATAAACCTGGCATCTATAAAAGTTTAGCTCTCTTCCTGACATTTGTAAACTCATTAAGAATCCATTCAGGTTGCAGAAATTTAGTCTGTAGTAATGTTTTAACCATTAAGACAGAATTTAGGAGTAGTTTATTCTTGAGTACTTTTTGAAAAATCTAAGTCTGTTACTTACAGAATTCTGTGACAGTCGTATCTATTCTCTGCTCTCACACTTTTTATTTCTGTGGGTAATCTTAGGCCATTTGAAATCAAATGAATTTCTTTGTATTAAGTAAAGCCTGAGGCTCATGAAGTTAGGCTCCAGACTCCTACGTAAGCACATGGACTGCCCTTGGAGTCTGTAGAGCTCTAGAAGCTTATATGACTTTGTGACAGAACTACTTCCACAATTTGTATGAGCGTGAATTAGAGTTAAATACAGTCTTTGAGACTGAGGTCAAAAGCAACTTGCTGTAGCTCTTTATATGAGGCAGTCTACTCCTTCCCTTCTGTAATTCAGGTCTTGCTGCCTGTCACGATGAAGGAAAATTTCCAACTCATCATCTTCAGAGAGTAATGTAATAGAGGCACAGTCCCCTCTATCCTTTTCTCTTCCATCATAGTGGAAAGCATATTGATGTGCCTACTTGAGTGAACCATGGACATTGCTCTTGTCTGTTGAAATAGTTACCTTGCCTTTTGTTTTAGTTTGTTAGGAGTTGGGGTTTAGGATTTTTAATCAGATTATGCTACTGGTTTGTTTTCTCTTCTAAGTTATGAAATAAAAGCTGATAAAGACCTGGAACGATACAACAGAGAGGTCAAGAAAGCTATGGGGCAGAAAGGACACCGGCCAACAAAGGAGGTAGGAAAACAGAAACCCAAGCTGAAGACATCCCTCTCTGACCAGCAGAAGCTTGACAAGATATTTCATGCTCAAATTGAAAAGAAGCGGCAACCTGAACAGTCTATGAAAATTGTGACAGTGCCATTTTCTTTGAGTTCCTGTAGACATAAGCACCAGAGACATGAGAAAAATTATTCAGATCAACATGAGCTTTTCCTTATCCGTCACCAAAGTTTTCCTGATGTCTGGATATTTGCCACTGAAAAAAAGCTAAGGTTACTCAATCCATACAGGTTGGAAGAAGCCCTGCTATGTAAAAGATTACTTATGAATCATAAGCTTCCAGTAGAGAGACTGGACAAGCCAATTATGTTAACAGACAGGTATAGTACAATTGGGCAAAAATTTGTATGTTATTTCGCGTATTGTTTGGTAATTATTAACAGTAAATTCTGGTAAGGTCCTTTTTGCTAATTCTGTGATTATTTGAACATTCCTTTATCTGTAAGAACAGACTTTTATGTTTTGTATAGTTTTACTTTACAGTAGTCAGCAGGCCTGGTCATACTCCAGTTGAAATAAATATAAGTTTTGACCAGTTTATCAGTAATACAGTGAAGACTAATTTCTTCCTGCAGAGAAAAATCAAGTGTTCCACATTTTAATGACTTCAGTGTAGCTAACTTTCCCTCATGGGTTAGGGAATAACTGATGTAATTATTATTATATGCCTAAACTTGGTCACTCTAAGATATGTGAATACTCGTAATTTTGTTCCTTTAAACAAATTGCTTTCTCAGAATACTTTTAAAAGTCTTTATCACTCCTCACCACTTACTACTTTTTTTTCTGTGTTTTTCTCACAGTTTTAATTTTCATATTTTGGTTTGTAACATTTTGGGGATATTTTTTTTCCTAGTCTGATTGGTGGATCTCAGTATATGGCTGCTCTGTATAAAATGCAGAAGGATTACCCCAGTTTCAATGGACCAGGTTATTTGTCTGATCCAAGGCTTGTAGCAAATGGATTCCAGATAAAAGTGATAGAAGGTATGATGCTTTTAAAATCTTTCAGTTATATTGGGACTTGTTTCTTCTGATTTTAGGATTTAAATGATTGTTAAATGTAGATCACGTTATTCTGCGTCACCTTAGCGTTTAAAGCACTAACATCCTGCTTTTATTAACATTGAGATTTAATTACTTGGCAAATAATGTAATCTTCTTAGAACATTGAGTAATGGAAACTGGTAACTGAACAGAAAATTTCAGTAGTAGTTCAAAAAATGCTTCATGTGTTTCAAAGGAATTCGTGTTTTCTTGGCTTTTATGTTTTCTTTTTTTCTTAAAATCCTGGCTGCTGATATCTTTAATTGCCATTCTCACAGCTTTTAGATTAAACTGATTAGAATTCCTTAGTCTTGCCAGCTGCTTCTGAGGTGATACTTATAGAAGCCTCTGCAAGTATGTGCTGTATGTGACAACTACTCTGCTTTGAGCAGTTGAAGAGGTCTGGTAAGGAGCTGGATCTGGTTATTGACTTACTTTCATATCAGACATGAAATCCAGAGCCCAAAAGGGCTGGTAAAGACAAGATCACCACACCTTTTGTTAAGGTTCAACTTGAACTTTATTTTGAAACAGCTGCCTTCTCAGTGCCTCTATGTTCATCACAGAATAAATGTTTCATATGCCTTAGCAAGAGAGAGCAAATGTGTATACATTTTCCTGAAGAATGGTTCATAGGGATGCTGTTGGAAACCCAGGGGCTACCTACCTAGTGTCAGTTCTGTAGATAAGGATTTCTCTAGCAGAATTTCAAGAAAAGCAAAAGTCTCTGGGGGTAGTACCTAGCTGACAGCTCAGAGGAAAGATTCACTATAAGAGCTATTAGAAATGCTATAGCTTCATGTGTTACAGATCCCCACATATGTACAGCGATGACAGACGTACTGTAACATATGGGATCTTTTAAGGGTAGATACAAAAATGGGATGTAGAGCAACTTTTTCACTTGGTGGCTGGCTCTTGGGAAGAACAGAGGTTAAGCTGTTTTCTTTGCTAATCATGCACAGCAAAAAAAAGGCAACTTTTTTCTGACTGGCTAAATCCCTACGTAAATAACACACTTTGTAGGAGAGGTGTTCATGGTAAGCCTGGATTGAATGATTAGAGGAATAAAACATGTATTATAAGAAGGAACTCTTGAAAGTTTTATTCAGCCTAGTAAATCAAAAGCTGAGGAGGTCTGTGGTAAGTCTCTAGACAAACATGGGTGAAAGGAATTGTTGCTTAGCCTTTTTGCTCACATACTGAGTTTTTTCCCCACCTCCTGATGTTGTAAGTTCGCACAAAATCTAATTAGTGTAAACTGGATGTGAATAAATTGAATGTGAAAATTTGAAGAGAGTTTCTAGGCAACAATGGAGGAGAGTTGTTGATTGATCTTGTGGTACTGGAAATGTGTTGTGGTTTAACTCCAGCCAGCAATTAAGTTCCACACTGCAGCTCATTCTTTTCCCCTTGGGTGAGATGGGGCAGAGGATATGAAGAGTAAAAGTGGGAAAACTCATGGGCTGATATAAAGGCTGTTTAACATAGAAAGCAAAAGCCATGCTCACGAGCAAAGCAGAACAAGGAATTTATTCCCCAATTCCCATGGTCAGGCAGGTGTTCAGACATCCCCAGGCAAACAGGGCTCCATCACATGGAATAGTTACTTGGAAAGACAAATGCCATCAGTCTGAACATCACCCCCTTACTTCTTCCCGCAGCTCTGTATGCTGAACATGACCTCATACGGTCTGGAACACCCCTTTGGTCAGTTGGGGTCAGCTGTGCCACCTGTGTTCCCTCCCAGCTCC
Source organism: Bolborhynchus lineola (assembly GCA_025448015.1). NCBI lineage: Eukaryota > Metazoa > Chordata > Aves > Psittaciformes > Psittacidae > Bolborhynchus > Bolborhynchus lineola. The sequence continues at coordinate 20,561 of JAOEHX010016323.1, read as the reverse complement.
TTGTGCCCCCCATCCTGCTCACTGCTGGGGTGGTGTAAGGAGCAGAAAATGCCTCTCTGTAAGCTCTGCTCAGCAATAGCTGAAACATCCCTGTTATCAACACTGCTTCCAGCACAAATCCAAAACACAGCCCTGTTCTAGCTACTACGAAGAAAATTAGTTCAGCCAAAACCAACACAAGATGGGGAAAAGAGTTTTAAGATAGCTTGATTAGTTCAAGAGCTAAATTATACAGTGTAACAGCAAAAGACTCAGTAAGTAGCTGGGAATTACAACTTCTTCCAAACCTGTGTCCTAAGTACGTAAAATTAGGGAAATGAAATCTTATGAGGAAAGTGTTCTCATTTGGTTTACAATTAGTGGAAATAAAAGTGCTTTATATGCACTATACAGTTCAACAAATCATGGTCGCAGACTTGATCCGTATGGATAACCCAGATGAAGAATGGGAATCTAATTCAGTTCTTTGTCCCAGTCTCATATTTTACCTACTTGAATGAAATGTTAATAACATCTGAGGCTTGTCAGTCATGTTTATAAGCTTCTGCTGTTGACATTATAGGAGTTACAGCCTCTCTTATTAAAAGAGCATACCATTTGCAGATGAAGCTAGAAATACCAGCAAACAAATGGAATTTCTCACAGCCTTTTTTCCAGCTGACCCAAGGATTTTTACTCAGTACTTCATCAGTCCCTCTTCTTTTTTTCCTTAAACTCATCCCTGAAATATACTGTCTTCTACAGATATGCTACTGTCTGCCACAAATACGTATTAAAACTGAGTTTTAGAAGCACAGGTATTAATTGCAAACACTTGGTATGTGTTCTTTGGGAATTCCACTGTGCAATCAAGTTCTTTGTAGATTCTTGTTGTATAATAATTATGTAAAGTAACCAGGAGTGATTTGTGCCACTTAGACCTAAGTATTCAATAGGATTACTCAACTTTGAGAGAACAGGTTTGTCTCATAAAACATTTTTCACTATCCTTATAGAAACATTTTGTTGTTGTTTGCTGTCTGAATTCAGTGTCTATTTTTGTGGCTTATTTGAAACTCAGGCAAAGCCAAAAAGGGGGCATTGCCATGTTGAACTAGAGGTTGCCTCAGAAAAGTTTTGTTTCTTCAGGAATATTGTTGACTTTTGGGAACAGGAGTTGCCACTTTGCATGGCTTGCTGCAGAGAGGTTTCAGGAATACAAACGTACGCTTAACCCATGGTAGCTGGAGAGTTTTACCTTAGCAGCATCCATAGGAGCATACCTGAACCCTATTCTCTGTGCATGTACCTTTTTAAGTAAACTTTCCCATTTTTGGGTGTGAACTGGATCAGTCCTAGTATTTGCTGTTTCTCAACTGAACTATCGATTCTTTCCTGCTGTTAGGTTCCACTGTAGAATATTTAAAGGCCTGTACTTTCCTTCGGCACTTCAGCCTTGACATGATCATATTAGATGTCCCTTTCTGACTGCTGATTGATTAATAGCCACTAGTGCATGGCTTCCTTTTTCATCCTGGGTTAAGAGTTCTAGTTTCTGTAGTAGTAGAATATTTCTCTTTTATGTCACAAGCAAAGGTTCCATTTCTTTAGCTTTGAATTTGAATGTGGAAGTGGTATTTTAGTAATTTCTTTTTGCAGAATAACAGGACTGTTGATTGATTCATGTGGATAAGTCTGTTATGACATCATTGGCTCTAAGATACCTTCCAAAACAAGAACAAAAGAAATTTAGCTGCTCCAATTTGATATTTAGCACCTTTGGCTGCAGAATAAGGGACTTTCCTTGACCCATAGTGATCTCTGAAGAGGACTGTCAGTCTACCAGGTTGCATTGGTTATTTGTTTAGGTCTCAAAACATATTCTGCCAAAAAGAAGGACCCTGAGTTTTGCTGCCCATTAACATGTATTGAATCTCAAATATTAATTTGGAATGCAAGACCTCTTGCTCTGGTATTGAGCACCTCACTAGGGCTGTCTTCTAGATAAGTGTAATGAGTATAGGACTTTAGATTCATTCTTTACTTCCTCTTGGTGTGGGGAATGTTTTACAGGACTGACTTTAATAACCAGAAAATCTGAGCAGCTGCCTTAATTTGGAAGGTGTCTTTGATAATTCCCTTGTTGCGTTGGGCTTGCACCTCAACTGGTCTTTTTGTTAAGGATGTTTCTTCTTAGGTTAAATCCCTCCCTACCTTTTGGCAACTTACGGCACAGGGGATCCTGATCCTGATTCTTTCTCAATGAAAAAAAAAAAAAAAACAAACCCAAACCCAACCATCACATAAACTGTTTTTCCTCATTTGGATGAGTTGTCTGTAAGGGACAAATTCTTTAATAGGATTAAAAAAAAGTAATTAGTTAGTCTTGCACTAAATTTGGCACAACTTGGGGTTAATACTTGGGAATTGAATCTTACTCCCTCACAGTGCTTGGCATTTGTAGAAGTACAACTATACTCTTTAATGGCAAAGACCTTTTAGCTAGTGGAGTGATTCTGACCTTTAGTCACTCTAATAACCTATCAGGCGCCTTTCTCACAGGCACAGCACGGAACATGCCTCGCTCTGAACAGCATGGCACCATGTGACACCAGATACACTACTCCTAGTAGGTTTCTGAAAGGTCTAATTAGATCTTTTCTTCCTAACAGGGACTCAATTCCAAATGGAGTTTGTTCTTGTTCTGCATTTAGTGGAAAAACTTTGAACTTCTGTCAGTGTTTTCCTTTTTCACAAATAACTTTGGATAGTTACTTTTACAAGAGCACAAGAGTTTTAGGCCTTACTTCTTATTGTTCCATTTCAGGATAAGTCCATCCTTTGAATGCTCTCTCGTTGTAAGACAGGAGTGTAGTTCACCTTTGTTCCATACTGTTCAAAGACTCTGTATGACTGCAGCCAAAGCTGTTGCAGTTGATCCTGGATCTTGGGTGTGCCCTATCTTCTTGTTTTTGTAGACTAAGATCTTTTGTAATGTCTCCTTTTTTCTCTTTATATTGATTCCTCAGCAGTCTAAGGAGTTTTCAGCTAGATATTTCTCTGGATAGCTGACAGTGAAAAACATGTTGTGAAACAGCTCAGAAAATGCTTCTTACTGTAAGTATGTGTGGCAAAATCAATGGTTTCTTTGTGGAACGTGCCAGTTGTTGTGATTTGCAAAGCTGTGACACTGGGCTTCAATCTGTCTTTGCTGCCCTCCCACCCCCTTATGTTCTGGCATTACTGAGGCTTCAAGTGATGCTACCTTTGGGAAAGCAATCTGTTTGCTTTTACTTAAGTCAGTGTTCTTGGATCTGCCAGGCATTTGTTTGCTGGGTATAGCTTGCAATGACCCCTACATACAGACAGCATTTCAAGAAGTAAAATGGATTACTTTCTGTCCAGTTCTTTTTAAGATGTGTTTGTTATATGAACTTTCACTGGACATCTGTTTGCCTTTGTGAAAGTCCTAGAGAGAGATGTGAATTCTTGGCTGGAAAGGAACTGAGAGGAAGGAACATGTCTTACCTGGTTTTGTAACAATGGTGGGCCTTGGACCATGCTCCAAGGCAGGCTTTTAAGGTAGAATTGTCTACCTGATAGAATACATGTATCCAACATATGTATATGCAAAGAATGTGCTTAGGCCTGAAAGAGCTGTAATAGGTAAATAACCCATCTTCCTTGGTAGTGTAACCTGCTTCGGCTCTTGTAACCTTCAGTGGAAAGTCATGCTGCTACTTAATTTCATTTGACTTTGACTGTAGACTTGAAGGTAGTCTTATAATGTCACCTAATATAGGTGGCAGCTGGAAGAGAACAGTTTTTCCTGGCCATCAAGAAGGAATTATACAAAGATGATTGTGAATGCTTTGTTTGGAAAGAGAAAGGGGAAATTTGTAGCAATGAGAAATCCACATTTTTAGTCAATTGAAAGATAGTTTGTTCACAGAGATATTTTCTGTGGAAGTTGCAAGGTGTTTCATAGACACTACCATGGAAACTGCTTGAAGACTGCTGTTTGAATACTCAAAAATCTTAAAGTATATATTATCAAAAATTTACAAGTACACTGAGGCTTGGACATCTGCTTATTTCATCAAATGTCGCCAATATCAGAATTCCTGCAAAGACTTGCAGGGATAAATATATGTTCATCAGCATGCAGTGGGGTAATTTGCGGTCTAAAAAATCTAAGCAGAAAAGGAGAATTAGACACAAACAGAAATACCAAAAAAGAGAACTTCTCCTAGCCAGGATTTTTATGATCTGTTCTTAGCTTAGACTCTTTACATCCCCATTTGTCTTTCAAATTAATGGTGAGTCAAATCTGGCTGTCAAAATTTGCAGACAGGAAAATTGATATTGGTAAAACTGAAGAGTGTCAAGCAGTAAACATCTTGGTAGCAACTGTACCCAGGTATGATTGATTTACTGAATTGCGGGGAGGGGGAGGGAAAGGGGAAGTTTTGCAAATCCAGAACCTCGCTGTCATGAAATTTTCATAGGATGCACTGGAAATGCAAGTTTTTAAACTGAAAATCTGAGTACTTGAAACTTAACGAAATTTTGTTCCCCATCTTCGCTAGCACACATTTATTTTTTTTTTTTAATTATTGAAAGCTTGTCAAATAGGCTGAGTTCTCATTTTAGAGAGCAAGCAGCATAATCAACTGGCCCGGAATCGTTACTCAAATCTAGTCTTTCATTAAAGCAAAATTGGGATAAAATGAAGTGAAAGAAATGGAGAAGATTAAAACCAGACATTATATTTTGCTCCTCTTTACTGGCAGCCTTTCCCATAGGGAAATATTGGCATAGCACATCATCTTATCTCACCTTTAATAACTGGCGAACTTTCACATAGTTTAACATTTTGCTTTAAGCTGAATCTGATCACAGGCTTACAGCAGTACATAAAAATTGTCTGGGTTTGCTGGCCACGATTAGGGAAAGACAGCTTGAAAAAGCGAATGAAGACAATGCTGGGCGAAAAAGGAAATAAAGTTTCAAATCTAAAGCAGCGTTAAATATATAACTGGAAAGAGGTTATGTGATTTGGGGGTGAGGGTGTTCACTATATCAAATTCCTACTCTGCTCAAAGTATTTCTTGCCTTAAAGCATAAAAAGGCCCAACAGTGTTACTTACTTGGTGACATCCCCATATTTAGAAAAATTTACAATCTGCACAGTCTTTGTAACATTTATTTAATGACTGTCAAATAAGTAGTGCCTGGTCGTGGATAACAACCTCTTTCTACTGGCTAAAGTACATTGTGGTGACTTATATTGCATATGTTATTTCTCTCACTTCTGAAATCTGCCACGTTGTTTGGATTAGGAACCTGAATGACCCCTTATCACAGTTTCTTAGTTTAATCCACTTTGTAGCCATCTATTTGTCCCAGCTCTTTTGACTATGCCAAAACCATTCATGACTCAGGCTGAATGTAATTTATCCTACCTGGAACCATGAAACAAGAGTGGATTTGTTTGTGTTATGAATTGTATTCTTCCATGCTCACCTTGTGAAGCTTTTTACTTCTTAGACCTGTAGTGGAAGAAAAGGGAAGTTGGCTATGTGGGTTGGGATTTCTGTGCACCCAGCATGAAGGAGAGCAGCAGCTCTGAAGGACTGTACAAGAATATGTGAGCCTGACTCCTACAGAAATTGCTTCTGACTTGTAGTGGAAGGAAAACTATAACTATAGAGTAGCAACTACATTCAAATTCTTTGCAAGTAGTGTGAATAAGAACTGAAATCTCTTATACCTCAAAGATTTAACAGATACTTTGTTGAAAAGGTTGTTTAAATGTTTTATTCATCATTTGTATTCAGAATGATGCCTGCTGCAGCAGATATCTTATGAATGATATTACGAATCCTGTCACAGAGCCTTTAGTTACATGGCTTCTGTTCTTCCTCTGCTATGGTAGGAGAAAAAAATGCTTTTTGTTTCAGTGCAATCTGAATTTGTTATTGTAACATTTGAACTCTGCAGATGTTAAAACCAATTACATAGGAAATAGTGCCAACATTCTGTTTTATTTGTTTTCAAATTAAATTCTATTTTATTACTAGCTTCTACTTCAATTGCATAAGTTTCCTAATTGTATTTGATTTGTGAGACTAATTTACTAAGTGATTTTACATCATTTAATTTTCTCTGAATTACTGCAGAATAGAAATGAAAGCAGCATATAAATTACCATTTTGGTTTTGTATTTTCAGGTGCTTCAGCTACAGAAAGTCATCTGGAAATAGAAGGGATGGCAAATTGTCTGCCATATTATGGTATTTCTGATTTGAAAGAAATTCTGAATGCAGTGGTTAATGGAAATGCAAAGGAAGTGTATGAATGTAGACCCCTCAAAGTGGTGAATTACTTGGAGGTAAGGCAGAAGTTTGCTTCTTAGTACTGGCCAGCTAATAATAAATCCTGAAGCAGCCTGAAAATCTTTCTGCAGCTTTCTGTTTTAACGAATGTAGTTCCGTTCTAAACAGAAGTTATTTCTGAAAAGGAGGATCTCCTGTCCTCACTGAGGTGTGTGGGTCCTGCGCTGCTTACCAGAATACTTCCATCAGACATATCTAGAAGCAGCTGTCCAGTGTGATACAATATGTGCTGAAAGCTTATGTTCACAAAGTGTTTCTACTTAGGCAGTTTTCAGACTAGAAAGACATTTCTCGTGTTAAAATACAGAACTACCATAAAATTGCTTTGCCAAAGTCTAGAAGGTAGTTGGATCCAGAACAGCGGTAAAGATTTAATGCCTTTGTAAGTAAATCTATTAAGAAGTTACAGGTAATTTAAAATAATAGTTTGAAAAGTAGGTGCAAGTTGAAGCTTGATTTTCATGTAAAACCTCAATGAGATGCACATCATGAAAATCACAGTACACAGTTTTCACTTAAATTCCTGATTCTTTCAAAGAAATGGAAACTTTTTTTTTGCTAGAAAAGCAAGTTATCACTTGTGTTAAGACATTGAACTAAAAATGAAGTCTCACACATCATGAAACCCATATACCTCTGCAAATGCTTGTATTTACTTAACACCAATAACTTCTACAGTTAAAGGAAGCAACCAGCTGACAGCCAACAGTTTTGTAAGTCCACTGGGTTTGATGCAGTAGTGACTAAGTTCTGCAGTGCAATGACAGAGGATGCCATGTGTTTGTTCTGCACAAGCAGCCAGCATTATTAATTACCAGAAATACGGTGCTTGAGTAAAAGAATCTTTAATCTGTTTTCTTGCAGAAGTTACTATGCAACAGTTGGAACTGGAATGACTCTTGTTAATATTCGGTATGCAAATAGATAAATTCATCCATCCAGAGACAATAATGAACATGAATTTTCAGAAACAACTAATATATGTGGTACTGGTTAACACTGGAGTAACTATAACAGTTGTAGTTTTCTATCACTTCTTGTCTAGATGTTTTACTAATGCTATCTTATAAATCCCAATTTTTAAGATCTCAGTTCAAAAATGTTACAAAAATATATCTAAAGTCTCTTCTTACACATTTGCTGACATGCTTTCCTTCAAAATGGGGAGTAGGCATTTACACAGAATATGTGTTTTATCTTTTAAATATGTATTACACAAATCTTTCCCTTTTTGGGGCAGTAAGTTTACAGCTGCCTTTGGAGCAAGTAATTCTGTTGTGTACTACTGAACCATTCTTGTGCCTTCATGAAAAAAGCTTAAAGAAGGAATAAGTTAAGTGTTGAGACAGGAACGGTTTGTAACTCAGTGATCAGCTTACAAACTTGGTTATAAACTTGGGAAATCACAGGCAAGATTCAGATTAAAATGTTATGATCACTGCTTCAGGTTTGTTCCACATGAGGTGAGATTGTATGTCACATCCATTTCTGTCCAGGCAACATTACCGAAGTACAGAAGAGAAGGCAATAGCAGGAAGGCCTATCTTGGAGGAGGAAAGAGAAAAACCTAACAACTTCTTTTCAAAGTTGCTAGATTCTTTGAGGATGGATACTTCAGTAATTGTGTTTAGCAGTCACTTCTGCTTTCTAGAGCTGAGAGATAGTTGGATGCAGTAGACAGTCTATTAATACAGCATTAATCGACAATTTCACTGTAGTGTTTTTAAAACTTTATTTAGCTGACTGATTTCATGTTAGTTCTAAAATGTGTCTTGTGAGCTGGTAAACACTTCAGCTGGTACTGGTGCCAACAGGAAGTAAGATGTCAGAAACACAAAGCATCTTGCTAAAGTGGACCCTAAAAGAAAGAGTGCAGGCATGACCAGGAGACTGACTGTGTGTGATTCCATTGTGGAACTGTCATGAAATGACCGATAAGGGTATGTTGGGAGTTATGTTTAGGTTGCTGGGATTCAAAATATTTATCAGCAGAAAAGAGTGACCTTTAACAGTGAGTGCTTAATTCCTGCTTTCTGGGAGCTCCAGGTTAAAGTGTTAAAAAGTAGTACTTTAAAACCATTGGGGTTTTGTTTTTGTTTTTCCTTCCCACAGGGAGAAGCAGTACGCTTAGCTCGGCAGCTGCCTCTACATTTGTCAAAGGAAGATGTGCAAAAAACAATTTACAGAATGAAGCAACAGCTTGGAAGGGAAAATAAAGGCTGTGTTCATGGTCGTCCTTTCTTTCATCACTTAACAGATATTCCAGAAGTTGAGAAGCACAACTCCACGGAAATTATTTAGTAAATGGAACATTTTGTTTGGGATCATATTTCTCTTGCTTAATCTTCTTCATTACTCTGTAATTTCAGTATGTTTTGTGCAAGGCTTTTGTATAATGACTTTTCATTATCATATATTCCTCTTCTAGAGACTTATTTAAATTCAAATGCTGCTTGCAAACTGAAAATAAATACTGTAGATAAACAACTCATCACTATTTTTAAAAAGAATTTATTAAATGAGTGTTCTCAAATGGTTTGATTCTTATCTTTTTGCTCCAGGTTTAGAAAATGCCAGTATGTCATGATTTTTTAGATGTGGTTAGACATGGCTTTCTACAGAGCCTGACAAAGTTCATTGTACTGAGGATGTGAGATGTTAATTTTCAAAGGAATGCCAGATAGCTGTAGGTAATGTGACAGGACAAGAGGGAATGCCTTTAAATTGAAAGAGAGGGTAGATCTAGTTCAGATATTGAGAAGTTCTTCCCTGTGTGGGTCGTGAGGCACTGGCACAGGTTGCCCAGAGAAGCTGTGGCTGCTTCATCACTGGCAGTGTTCAAGGCCAGGTTGGACAGGTCTTGGAGCAGCCTGCACTAGTGGAAGGTGTCCCTGCCTGTGAAAGGTGATTGGAACTGGATGAGCTTTGAGGTCTCTTCCAACCCAAAACATTCTATGGTTCTATGATTTAAATGTGGCATTGTGATACACAGTTACTGTAGTTAAGGCTTCTGTGGTGGTGTATTTGGAAACTGTTAGCTTGTGTAAATGAGCATTGAAGTCCTAGTGTCCAATCTCTAAAAAGCTTTTCTACACACAAAAGTGGTGTTATTAAAAGTACCCTCTTAAAATTGCATATCAACAAAAACTAGTCAATGTCTTTGAAAGGTAAAAGAATCAGAGTCACAGGAGCACAGGTCAGCACTAGAAGCAGGTAACACCTCTGTGTTGGTGCAGTGCTATACACAGACTGTTTGGGGGTGAAAAACATAACCTGCCCTCACTCGAGAATGTGGCATAACTAGAGCAAGGTCTGCTATATTGAGAGTGAGTTACTCTGGTAAACTTCTTCGCTCTGTTTCTACCAGGAAATTTTTAAAAATTTCAAGAAAGATCACTTGGAAAATCCTGTCCATCCCCAGCAAATCTTGGCACTGTGCAGATGTGGTAGTAAGACATAGATTTGTGGCAGCTGTTTGGTAAATGGTTGAAGGTTTCTGGAAAACCTAAAGTGCAAGCTAGTTTGTGGGCAGGAGTATTTGACCAGACAAGCAGATGTACAGTCTGAAAATGCGTATTACTGATGTATTGCTCTGTATCAATGCTGAGCTGGTGAACTAAGTTAAGAAACCATATCATAGCAACACATGACAACATCTACATTCTAAACAGAGAGGTTTTATGCTGTTAAAGTAAATTTATCCTTTTCATAAGTAGCAGGGATGATCAAAGGACACAAGCAGGATGTCTTTCCAAACTTAACCGGTGAGCAGGGCACAAGATGAGAATGTCACAGCAAAACTGGACACTTGTTGGCTGTAAATGTCACTTGGTGCAGAAGATGTGAATTTTTAGAATGGAAGTGAGAAGGTGGATGGAGACACAGGAAGGAGACTTGGCTCTTGGCTCTGAGGGGGAAATAGGATCCCAGCCTTGTGGTGGATGCAGAAGGTTATAGTTTGTTTATTTTTATTCTCGTTTGGATACAAACTCTGAGAGTTTAGAGAGTAGCTGTTGCAGTGGGAAAAGCCAAATGCAAGCTGGAGAATGGAAATCTATCTCCAAACTAAGTTTGTTGGAACTTAAATGAATATGTGCACTGATTTCAGTCAGTTGGGAATATAATATGTAGTGTTTAATGAGATTAATAATTGCTAGTTCCTTTTGAAAAGGAAAAATAGCTGTATCCCAGTTATACTGGAGCAAATATTGATATGTTTGATGAGACTAGAATCAACATCAAGTGCTTCACAGGTATTCAGACCCTAGGTTGAGGATGAAAAGTGAGGGGTAAATGGGTATTCACAGAAGCCATGGAAGCAAACAGTGTCAGGTGTTCCTGTGGGTGCAGAGGTACCAGGTTAGGCAATTTGGAGATGGGCCTTCCCTCCTTCTCTAGTTCCTTCCCTCCTTTCTGGTTGGCTTTGCCTTTACCTCAGAGGGCTGCTGTAGATTTCTTCCTTAGGTCACACATATGTACAGCTTGTTTTCTATCTCAGTGGAATACTGGATTGCTGGGTGGGTGGATGTCAGCAAGCAGTTACCACAGATTCAGAACTGTAAGTCTGGGTGCCTCCCCACTGTGTACTCATGGTTGGGGGTGAAGGTGGAATTTGTGAGTTGATTGGTACTGCCCTGATAGGTGATGGCTTCAAACAGGGTGGGTGTCCTTGTCCTATCCGGTGTGAGCAGAGGAGCAAGTTATTTTTTGTTTTTAGATGTGCTCTTACTGATGGCTCTGTTGATACATCCGTTTTGTGTTCCTCATTCAAACAACAAAAATATCCCAGTTCTAGATTTACAAAAGCAGTAAAATGGTGTGCTTGATTTAATGGCTCTCAAAATGGGAGGCATGTTAATTTATTGCCACTGGATGAGCACTTGCTGACTCTCAGATGTTCCATTAGGTGATGCTCTCTGGAGTGCATGCAAAGGCTGCCTATCCTTGCAGTCAGCCAGTGAGGCCCAGCTATATCGACTGTTTGAAAAGAAGAAAATGACCTGAAATGTGTTATAATGGGTAGACGAGGTTATTATTGTCCTTGACCTCGAGTCAAAACCAGGGAGGCAGGACCCGGTGGGTGCATGTCGCAGCAGCCAAAGGCAGGCTGCCACATTATTGTATGTCACAGTGTGGACCCATGGGAGACTTCTGGTGTTTGCATTGCCCTCTGCTGGCATTTTATTTTTGTACAATTTTGACCACTTAAAATGATGAATAGGCAGTTTGGAGTTGACCATGAACCAGTATTGTTCCTTCCTTACTTTCAGGTCAAAGTGTTACTGCGTATGGTGCTTTTCATGGTGTCCATGTTTGCCTTCCCAGTGTATGCTTAGTACAGGCAGCAGTGTCCTCTAAGTGATAATCAGGAGCTTCACAGGCTAAAGCGTGATCTCATAATAAAAAGTAGAAATCCTTTAGGTTGTTCATGCCTTTGTATTTTTTTGAGGATCATTTGTAGGGTCAATTTGGACAGGCTCAGTTCTGGTGATGTATTTGTGGCTTGGGTGCCCACCTCACCCAAATATTGAAACTTTGTGGGTTATTTTAATAGAAGACCATTGAATATCAATTTTCTGTTCAAGTACAGGGAGACCTCGTTGCAAAAATAATGTTTCCCTGCATATAAGTATGAGCACAAACATAAAATGGAGGTATCACCTTTTACATGTTTCTTTTCTGAATGTATTTAGGAATCTTAATAACGAAGTTCCTGTGTCCTCTCAGTTAAGAAGTGTGTGTGTGTATGTGTGTGTGTGAAGGGATTTGGAGGATTTCTGGGGATTTTTTTTTTCCTTTAGTATGAACAGTAGAAGTTCAGGGAATAATACCAAAACAGAGGAACACTGCACTTATTTCAGGAGCACTTAGAAGTTACAACAGTAAAATCTGGATGATGTAATTTGTGATTTGTTAAAATAAATTCTCCTTCCTCTATATTTCCCATGTTCTAATTTGGAGTGTTTAAAATCTCCAGCAGCAGAATCAATACTCATAAGGATCACTCTATTTAGTTGAACAAGCACCCATTCCTTGGTCTCTATTTATGCAAGATGGTTGGGGTTTTGGGGTTTATTTTTCCCCTCTTCTCCCATGCATACACTGGTATTACCTTCATGAAACTAATCATCAAAGGGCAACTTTCTGGTCTTCAGAGCTTCTTTTACCTTCTGTAAAGCAGATCTAGTTTTGGTTTGTTAGAGTGTTTGGTTGGGTATTGTTTTGCAAAACGATCTTACGATTCTGCTTTAATTTTGTTGTCTGCAGTAGCAATATTAAATGATTCTTGAATGTTTTGGTTCTTTTGTACTTTTAACAGGGCTAGAAATAGCAAGAAACTTATGGTACATGCATTTAATTTTGCAAATGGAAGGCTACCAGGAATAGCTTTTATTTTTTTTTCCCCTCACTCTCTCAAAGTATGAAGTATCATATTTGAAATTATGGAGAGTATAAATGTGGAAATATTAAATGTTTTGTTAATGGCTTCGAATTAAGCACACATTGTTGCAGATGATTTGGAGGACTTATTTAAAGTAAATATACAATTTCAAGCTCAATTATCATCCATACTTTAACTGAACATAGTGAGATATTAGGTCTGTGAATTTGATACAGTGTTACTTCATAATTACGATGCTTTTTTACAGTAAATTTGATATAGAACATTTGCTAAAGGAAAGCTGCTGAATAGTGTGACCAACCGTTTTATGGGACACATCTGGTGCATTAGTTCAGGATGTGCACTGCAGAAGAACAGAGCCTTTTGCACAAAATGAGAAGGAAGCTAACTCCACATGTATACATTTTGCGGACATGCAGAGAGGTTAAACAATTACGAGTTAATTGTGTAAGCTAATAGGAGGGGTGTTTGTAATGTCATTTCAAAATAGCTAAGGAGGAAATGGAGGGGAATTATTGTTTTAAAATCTCAAATGAATGGTTTACACCTGTTAATGTTACATTTAGAACAGCTGTTTCTTTTATTATCAGTAAACAGATGCAGAAAGTAGTGGAATGTTTTAAAGCAATACGTTAATCCTGTCTTCCACTACTGAGCATTCTCACAATATCATGATAAAATATTGACTGTAATGCTGCTATCATCTGCAGTTACAGAATTCTTACTTATTTTGTTAATCACTTTTGTATCTGAAGTTGTAAACATTTATCCAGAGTTATTGCAGTCTTTTGTCAACCCATCTTAAGTCTTTCTGCACATCAGTAATTTAATCAAACAGTGATTTCATTGAGCTGAATTACCTAGCCAAAGCAACCCTCGCTTTGGTTGCATTCGAGGGTATTTTCTGTATTTGTAATTTCACCCTGAAATGAAAGAAGCTATATTTATAACGTGAGAAAAAATTGCTCAGCTAACCCATTTTGTATGAACTCCATGTGGAGCTGGTTGGTATTATAGGTAACGTTTTGCCAGAGCATGCTTAGTGAAGTCCAGCACTGTATACTGGGATAGTACTGATCGAGTGGTACAGGGAGCATCTTATTTAGAGCATGGAATTCCTTGTTTTCTCTGAAAGAAAACGTAATCCTTGTTCATTAATATTATTTATGTCTTATAATGAATGTATTGTGCTGCTACTGTTTTGAAACGAAGAACAGCTATGGTTCTGAAAGCCTCTTGGGAAAAAATGCCTCCGAGTGGTAGATGAAATACCACATGTACCTAAAAAAAAAATACAAAGAAAATTCTAAACATAAACCCCAAGTATTTAAAGTATTAAAAAATCAGTGCCTAAACTGGCCTGAAGTTTCCCAGTACCTGCTACTCAGATGCTCTAAGGTGGCAGTAGTAGTTCTTCAACTGGAAAATGTGTTGGTCTCAATTTTAGAATTATAGTATCTAAATGTTCCCAAAAATGTAGCGTTCGAATGAAATAACGTGTGATTGTGGAGCATTACTAACGCAGCACTCCAAGAACGGAAGCACAGAAGATTAATACTGTGTAACTTGTTTGGCAGATTAGTTTTCAGGAAATGTAGAGACCAATGAATATGGCAGCTGCATTATGAAAATACTGTATTCAAGCCCAGGTCAAATTGTTCATTCATGCATGGAGTAACTCAGCATTAATTGAATCATTACATTTTTTAGATGTTTTAGATCACCGATATTTTTTGCTTCAGCACTTGAAATGCCTGTTTAAATTACAGTATTCACAAGGAGCAAGCGTTCTGACAGAGGAGTGCTATATAGGGCATTTATATGCGAGTGTTTGCTTGCCGGGTCACTGCAGTAGTAAAACTGCATTGGTAGAACTAAGGTTTCAGCTTATTTCTAATGTCAGAATAGCCTATTTTTTTGAGGATTTTAAAGATGTTTAGTCAGGTAAAATTATCTAAGTGGATATAAAATAAACTCTTCCCTGACACTTGTTAGCCTGGTACTATTTATGCTAGATAAATTAGAGTGATCCCGATGAAAGGCAGAAGAATCTATTTTCTCAGTTAAAAAGATAAAAAAGTGGGAGTGGAGGGAGAAACCTTGTAGTGTTCTTTAAGTAGCTTTTAAAGAGTCCTGTCATCTCACTTGGATAGAGCAGAAAAGAAAATCCTTTTTGAAATAATTTGACTTTATTTCATATAGTTATTGAAAGGCAAATGCTCTGAGGAGCAAATCCAGGTATTATTCTTGTCAGACTTGGCCAATGCTGACTAGTAGTAATTAGATTCATTCAGGGAGGTGTGATGTTGGATTTCTGTTCTTCACTTAAGTAGGCAGACTTTGACTATTCAACATTCATTCATTCTTGATGTTCTCTGACAGCTTAAGAACAAGATCCTGTTAATAGCTACTAACATGTGAAACCATGTATGTGTAGTTCTAGGGAAATGTTCCCTCATCAGAGGAATTCATGCAGTTGCTTCTCCCAAAAGTTAGCCTCTATTAATTGCTGCACTTAAAGTTTCACATTCAGCTTCAAAACCCCCTTTTTCAAAACCGCTTGCCCAAGATCCCATTGCCATTTAGAAGAGCCATACCTTCTATGCTTTATTTACAATTACCTTTAAGCAACTGAAAATGCTGCCAACTCGTTTAAGAAGTGTGGATCTGAAATTCAGTTTTGGTCTATGTCTGCAAATAAGTAAATGTGATTGTGTCAACTGTAACAGCAATAAAATAGATACTGGCCTTTTAGAGTAGTTATTTTATACTATTAGTGAGCTTCATCGTAGGACTTGAAAGCACTTCATAGTGCACCAACCACTTGTAGATTATGGAAACTGAAGAAACAGCTAAGTCACTCTAAGGGTGGGGGTGGGGGGGGAACCCCAAACTCTGCAATTCAGCTTGCACTGTTGCATTTTACTATGATGAGCATGAGCCTAATGGTTACTGAGTCAGTGCAGTTTAGTCTTGAGGACTTGTGGAGTCCTCAGGGCTGTATAATTCCTGATTCTTTACTACTCTGAGTCATCAAAAGTTATGCATTTTTTAATTATTACTCTACTATGATTCTTCTGAACTATTTGGATGCTATATAGCAACACTGTTGTGCTGAATTCTCTAAGCATGTAAAATAATGAGGGTTTCAAGCACCACTACAGTTTTTTTTTCTTTTCTTTAAACCCTGTGTAGATGCATACTTACTAAGACTAAAATCAAGTCAATTTAAGGAAAGGTTTAAATAATGGAATACATTGCCATCATAACTGTCTTGCCAGTTTTCATCTGGTTGTCAGTCTAAGTCTTTTAACTGTAACTCAAAAATCTGAAGCAAGTATTCTGGCATAGCGCAGTTTGTTGTAAGGAAGATTTAATAGCTTGTTATGTCCTATTTCTATAAACAGAAGTCATTTAGAGTTCAGCAGATATATTTAGAATCAGCATTTGTGCTGGTAGTTACAAGCTGAATAAAATAATCTTTGAAAAGCTCAATATACAGATAGGAATATGCAAGTTCAAATCTGCTTCACAACCAATTTCTTTTAAGAGATTTAGGCATATTCACAAATACTAACCTACAAAATTGTGAATTACATTTGTTATTTTGTTTACAAATATTTTTAATAATGGGTTGAAGTGGTGTGTGCAAAGTTTAATAGTTATAAAAAATGTTTTATGATTACTGCTGTACAAGAGGTCTGCTCCTGCACTCTTACCCTAACAGAAGTCCCCAGTCTTCATAGAAGAGGATTCCTCTGTCTCAAGAAGTGCAGTGCCCAATAAAATGGACAGCTGTGAAAGCTATGGAGAGGTCTGTATTCTGGGTTGGTTTGGGTCAAAATATTAATAGGAATTTGCACTGAGTGACTTGTAATCTAACCTGTGATTTGTTGACTTCAGGGTATGCATAATGGCTGAAAAACTTAAGTGAAGTCAGTTTAAGATACGAGTTTTATAGCAAATAGTAAATTAAAACCATAGTGACCTTTTGGTCTTGCTGATCATGTGCATAAAGATGTTCGTCTGTTGGTCTGTGCTAATCACAGTAACAGAGCTCTTGCTAAGGGAATAGCAGGAATTGCTTGAGTAATATTCTTGTATGTTTGTTCCTCTACTGTGGTTTTTATTAATAAAATTTTGTGATTAAAATCCTTATAATCACATCTTAATGCAGTTTTTATATTGGAAAATATAAGTAGGTTTTTCTTAAGAAAATGGGTTTGCTTAGTGGTGCAAATTGACATCAGTGCCCTATTTTAAATATCAGTTGATGTTTTTGTCCTGATTGCTGGCTCTGGCCACACTGGTGTAAAGTTTAATAATTTCTGGTATATAATTTCTGGTATAGAATTTGGCAAACACTCAGGAGTCTGAAGACTACTAATTAAAAGCATATTAAAGGTTGCACTTAAATATCTTCTCCTTCTTATGTTTTAACACAATAATTACTGTTGTCTTTTCTTTTATAGTAAGCGTCCGTGCTTTCAGCATCATGAAAAGTGCCACCCCATGTGATCACCTCATCATTTAAAAGTTAACCTTGCTGGATTGTTTTACAAATAACTAAAACCTTCATTTTATATTCTCATCTTCTAAACAGGCCATTTTTCAGTTTTTACCATGTTTGAATTTTGATTTTTAGTGAGGATCAAAGAAATTTTCATGTAGTTGTTGTTTTTTCAATGTCATTACTGAAGAGAGAAAACGTGAGTACTACTATTTTTTTCTTTGTGTTACAGAGATTATAAAATGATACTTTAGAGTGTTCATTGCTGCTCATCCAAGTGTCAGAAACACGAAGTTGTATACAAAAATGAGAGTCATGCACTCATTAAATTGGCATGTTTAAGAGAGGACTGACCACATAGCTGGCTATTAGCAAACCTGGGAACAGAGCCTAACATGCTTATTGTGTTTCCCCACTTTAACTACATTGGAAGCCTACTTGTTGGGGAAAATGATATGCTGGTACCAAATGATATATATGACGTGCAACACAAAAGAGTTCCTGTTTTCAGTTTATATGACATGACCTGTGGGCTAACTGAAGAAAACATCACTGAGAAAATGCTATATCTACAAGTGTTCCTATTGATACGTTATTTTTCTAAGATTTTGCTGAGTAAAGCTATTTCCATACATAAGCGTTTTGGCCATCTGCAACTGCTTGTCAGTGAGCCTGGTTTGAGAACACTGGTCGTAATTGTAACCTCAGGAATGTGTGACCAGCTCGCGGCCAGCTGTGCCTGCCCTGACTTTTCCCAGGTGTTAAGATACATGGCCACTTTTGTTCACTTTAACCAATGGGGCAAAATACAGTCCTTGTTTTTCCCCACCTTGCATTAAACCTTGAAACTGCTGGGGTTTATTATTTTTTAATATGTCATTGCAAAGAACTGAAGTTGTCCGTGTTGTTTCATTATTGTGCTTGTGACACAGTATGCTGCATCTATGTGATAGTATGCATTTAGAGAAATACAAAAAGGGTCCTCAGTGTGCCATGGTCTTGCTATAAGTTTACAGTACTGTCCCTAAAAATCATAGACATGCTCTTTTTTGTTTGTTTGTTCAAAAAAGATTTTACTTGGTTTACAATAGAATAGATGTTTCTGCAGTTTAAGCATCTTCAATTTGAGTTTCAGTGTGTTTTGGGTTCTTTTTCTAATCAGTTTCTTTTAATGATCCATTTCATGATCACAGGAACACTAAATAGCTGTCTTCTGCATGGGAGCCAAATTGGAAGTCCTTCTAAATCCAGCTTGGAGTTGTCTGCACAGGGTGCTTTACTTGTGAGCATTTTCCTTACTTGTGCAGCATTTTCCATATTCAAGGTGACGCATGACTTGCTTGACAGCAATACATATGAGCACAGGTCTCCTCCTTACAGCTGGTGTAGTGAGAAAGAACTTCTAGTAACCACCAGGACAAAATCTGCTCTGTGGGCTGTAGCATTTTTTAGTCACTTAAAAAAGTGAAAGCATGAGATGAACTTATAAACATGATGTGTCTATAAGTTAAAGAGTGTAATTGTTATAAAGGAATGAGTCCACTTCTCAAGTCACAGCTGCTGTCTCTTGTTTGCCAACAGGCTGACATGATCTCTCCGTAGTTGATACGGACAAGAAACGAGTTTGTAACTTACACTGATTCTTTATAGGGGTCAAAAGGCACTCTATCTTTAAAAGTAATATACCTATTTGGATCAGTTTCCATGGAATGAACTCAGATCTTCAAGCAGAGCGGGTCTGTGTCTTCTGCAACAAGTTCTAAGTTCATAAAGCATCAATTTCTGCCTTTTATGGCCTTTCAAAGGCTGTTGGTTTTGATCAACTTTGAATATAGTGAGGACACACAGATTCTAACCCAGTGATGGGGTTTTCCTAAACGTTCAGAAGTCAGTGAGGGATGAGCACATGTGAAAACTCATATGTGCCTAAATGCTTTTCAAAATCTAGTTCATAGGAACTCAGAAAAGCTTATTTAGTCTTGTAAGTCAGTGAAAAAATAGGCTCCTAAATGCTTGCTTAGTCCTTGAAAAACATATCAACACTATTTGGGGAGGAGGAGAGGATCACACCAATCTAGTACTGAGATCTGCTTAAGCATAAACTTGTCTTCTTACAAATTCTCCCTTATAGCTGCATTGATACGGAGCACTCTTGTATGATGGTCTGCCCGAAATGTCTGTCTGGAACTAGGTATCTTAAGGTCCTTTCCAGCCCTACCTAACTCTTCGACGATTCTGTGTGCATTTTCAGGAGTGTTTTTGGTTTTAGTTAAAGTACTGGTTTTTGAATTCTGTTTAAAAATCATGGACTAGCAATTCTTCACCAGAGCACGCAGAGATAAAGTTGCATGGTACAAATCACTCGTGATTTGTGCCTCTGACTGATGCCTCTTCAGTGAAGACTCTCAGATATGTCCCAGTGTGGTGAGATTCCTGTAACTACTGGTCTTCGGTATTTCCTCTGAAACTTAAACTTAATGTTCAAAATCTGCATCAGCACTGAACTATTCTGTCCTTTGTTTTCTGTTCGTCAAGGTGGCTTTTTTCATTAGCATAAATCACAACGCTCCTGCAGCAGTAGTGTTGTCCACATGATATACAGCATCTCTGCTGTGGCCAGGGAATATTTACAACCCAAAATGCTTCGCTTTGCTTGATTTGGAGAAGCCTTTCATTGTTTCTTCTTTCACAGTTTCTTGCATCCTAATGAGTAATTCTGGTTATAAGATGGAACAAATAAAAGTCTTTAAGAGAAAAGCATATAGAATATTGTGATACTTCCATTATTATTATGCATGTCTGATGTGAATAAAATATATCAGCCAAAGGCAAATAAAATGCCCCCCTCACGACAGACAGAGGTTTAACAACAACAAAACAGAAATATCTCTGGGGCATTTCATTAGACTGGTGAAGAAGTTCAATGGTTCAAAATTTTGTGTAACCAAGTCGAAGAAATAACATATGTATGTGGAGTATGGATACACTATGTAAACAGTTCCAAAGAGTGTTTGGCACTCTTTTGGAATTTCCTCCAAATGCTTTTGGTTCAATGTGAGTGAAAAGTTACGTCCCATGATAGTCTAAATGGATATTTTATTTTGGAGGAAGAAAACTTGGAAGAAAGTCTGTATTTTTTTTTAAATTGCTTAAAGGTGACAGCAGAAGAAAAGTTGAGCTGCATGCTTGTGTTTCTTCCTACCTGCTCATCTTTCTTACTTTCATTGTTGCCTTTAATTTTCAGTCTTACTTAAACAAAAGGAATTAAAAT
>JAOEHX010016321.1:0-17739 GCA_025448015.1 Bolborhynchus lineola | reverse complement strand
ATAAGACAAGGGGTAATGGGTTCAAACTTAAACAGGGGAAGTTTAGATTGGATATGAGGAAGAAATTCTTTACTGTGGAGGTGTTGAGGCACTGGAATGGGTTGCCCAGGGAAGTTGTGAATGCTGCATCCCTGGCGGTGTTCAAGGCCATGTTAGACATAGCCTTGGGTGATATGGTTTAGTGTGAGGTGTCCCTGCCCATAGCAGAGGGTTTGGAACTAGATGGTGTTGAGATCCTTTCCAACCCTAAGTATTCTATGATTCTAACAGAAGGGTAGTAAGTCTTGTACAGTTTTTTCCTTTGTCCCGTCTCTCTGCTCTTGTAAACTTGTAGGCGTATTCTTGTTTTATTTCTTGTTTCCTTCTCCATCACTTCCTGCCAGATCTTTGATTGTCATAATTTTGCAGAGGTTGCATATTCTAATCTGTAGAGTATCTTTATTGAAGTAATGAATGTTTGCCATTCCACAGGCCTGCTGTCTGGAAATGTGTCCTATGTCTATAGTAAACATGTAAACTACAGGATTGATAGTCTGCTTCCTTTTCTACTGTACTTTTGTAGCCTAGTTAATGTGTGCAAACATTTTTTCACGTTTGTGGTTTTTTTTTTTGTTTGTTGTTTTCTTGCCTTTTTTTTTTTTAGCCAGAGGGAACTACAGTATTATTTTTGTCTTTTGAAGATAATGCTATCTGAATGAAATAGCTAGTGCATTTGTCTTTGAGTCTGCAGATGGATTTGAAACAATGAAATTGGAGTGTGAATACATGTCCTATTGCTCTGCCTGAAGTGTGAAATAAAGTTGCAGCATGTAAAGATCAGTATCGTCCACATGACAAAAATAGAAAGGAAATCAGAGTTAGGGGTTAGATGACAGGAGGTAAAGAAATGGGAGAAAAAAGCACAGAGGATGAAGTGGAGAAAGTGGGCAGAAGGAAAGACTGAGAAATGAGAATAGCAGAAATAGTGATTGACAATAAAGGCTACTTGGAAGAATGCCAGAGCAGGTGTGTGTTTGGGTTTGTTTGTTTGTTTGTTTGTTTTTTTCTTGTATGTTTCTGTTTTTGAATAATCTCTGGACATTCTCCAAACACTTAAATTTTGAGGCCTTCCTTACCTAGCAGTGCCTCTGTGTAGTCATCTGCCTCAGTCAAGATGTGTCTTTAATACTATTCTGGTGTATGCTTGAAGGGAGGCTCTAATGTGCACTTACTGCCATGTCAAAAAGCTTTTCTTAGTGAGCATAAAGATCAAGAGCTTTATGACTATTTCAAAGCTTGTTATTCTGAGAATGCGGAATAGGAGCAGTCTTTTCTCAGGACTCCGAGAATCCAACAGAAGTGAGATTGGCTTGGTAAGTCTTTTGCTATAACAGTGTTTTGGGGAGAGTTTATTTTTTTGTGTTCACTTTTATAGATGAGATTTGAGTAGGTGACAGAAACCAAACCCAGAAGAACTGGAGTAATTGAATGAATTCTAAAAATTGGAATCTTAGCATGAGTTACTGCCCATGCTTGTTGTCATATCAAAAAGTAATACACATCTTTAGTAATTCATGTCTCTCTGCTAACAGTTATTTATGTGTAGGCTTTCCAGTACTACAGCTGTTTGTAGGTCTTATCAATTACTTGCAGACAATATTACAGGTGCACAAATGTGTATGTATGTGTTTGGATAGTGTGATTCAGTCAAGCTATGTTTCACTCAGACACTGGAAAGTTACTATTCTTGCCAAAAAAGTTTGCACTATAGAGAGGAAAGCTGACCTAGTGAGGAAATGTGAAGGACTAAAACTTAGTTTTTCATGTTGCTAGGATTTGAAGCAAGTTTGAATAGCCAGGGAACCAGCAGTTTTCCCTTACCAAAGGAATAGTGAGCCTTATATCTCTTTAACTATGCAGGTTGCAGTTTATTTTAGGAACTGTTTTTTGTTGGTATATGTGATGTCTAATCAGAGTTCATTACAGCTTTTCATGTTTCTTAACTTCAATCACTTCCCTAGTCCTGCTGGCTACACTATCTCTGACACAAGCCAGGATGCCTTTGGTTTTCTTGTCCACCTGGACACAAGCTGGCTCATGTTCAACCGGCTGTCAGTCAGCACCCCCAGGTCCTTTGCCATCAGGCAGCTTTCCAGCCACTCTTCCCCAAGCCTGTAGCATTGCATGGGGTTGTTGTGTGCCAAGTGCAGGAACCAGCACTTTGCCTTGTTGAGCCTCATACCATTGGCCTTGGCCCATTGGTCTAGCCTGTCTATATCTCTCTGTAAAGTCTACCTATCCTCAAGCAAATCAACACGCCCACCCAACTTGGTGTTGCCTGCAAACTTACTGAGTGTGCACTTGATCCCCTATCACGCAGCAGTCTGCATTTCTCTTTCATGGCATGTCTTTCTGTTTGAGACCAAGGGGATCTTGGTGTCTGCTTAAGTTAGATTCCTAGTATTTGGATGCCTGATTAGATTACCTTGTAGGTTTTTGAGCTATTGGATTTTTTTTTTTAAATGAGATTTCTTTTCAGTGGGAACGTCTTGGATAATGCCATTTTAGTTCATTTGACACTATTTGAAAATATTGCTAGAATGTGAATGCTTTCAATGGAAACCTTTATTTCAAATATTCTCTCAGTTCCTGGAAGATGCCACTGTGGTGTTTCACACCAGAAAGTGCTTGCCCAGGGTAGAAGACACTTGGCCTCAGTTCTGTCCGTGGGGAGTTTTGAACTTATTCCCAAAAGAATTGGCTGAGATATCAAAGCTGATCTCTGTAAAGAAGCAGCAGAAATAGTTTTGACAGCAGTTGGTCTTTTGAAACGTTTTGGAATGGATTTGTCTTTTGCTCATGTGGTTCATTTGTCTCTGGGATCTTCTGTGTGATAGCGGAGTGAACAAGAGGAAGATAGATTTCCTCTTTTCTGCATTAATGTTCCATTACTGGTTGGCCTTTCACTCATGGCTTTTATTTTTGTTTGTTCTGGTGTCTTTTAGCTCTTCTGTTTGGTCTCTTTTATTGCTGTCCTCCTCTTGTTTGTCAGCGCTTACAGACATGTACTGCCCACAACAGCTTAGGGTACTCTCATGCAAAGTCAGCTAGACCAAGATGTTTTTTATAAGGTTTCTGTGTAACATTTTTAATATGTTCTGCAGTGATGTTTGCTGCCTATATTAGTAGTATGGTGTTAACTGTCAGTTTGTGGCATGCTTTGGTCCCCAAGTCCTTTTCTGTTTAACTGCTGTGCAGCCAGTAATTGCTTCTTTTCCAAGTGGACAATTCATAAAGTGGAACTCAGTAAGACAAACTGTGTGTCACTCTTATATGTAGGATAGAACAAAATATATCATTTCCTTTCAGGTAATTTGGAATTGTTAGAGACATTCATACTTGCAGAGAGTAGTAAATTAGGAATAAGCTTCTAAAATAGGTGCCTTTACATGGAGTAGAAAGAGTGCAATAAGTGCAAACAAGTAACTTGAAATTTTATTACTTTCTTGCCCTATTCTGTTTGAGCATATAGGCTTGTTTTATAAATAATCTTCCCATGCTGTTTAATTTAGATGCAGCAAGAAGTGCAGATAAAGTTGGTAGGATTTTTTTTTTTTTCCTTTCAACCCATATTTTAAAAAACCCAAAAGAAGCGTAAAATAGATGGGGAGCAGATTGTATACAGTAACTAGTGTCTGTTCAGTTTGTCCAGGATATCTTCTTTCAAATTGGAAAATCACAGGAAAAAAAAAAAAAGGGAAATCAAGAGAAGAAAGAACACTTGTATTGAATCCCATGAGAGTGGGAGAAGTTGAGTCAAAGATTATCTCTGTGAGAAATTTCCAACACATCAAAAAGCAAGTGATTGAACTGCAAATGAAGCCAAGAAAATAATATCTAATGTCAGAATCAGATGGATGTTTTAAGAATGATTTTATTTATCACTTCCATATTTGTTTTCCTGTACTTTCTGCCTGCCTTAGAAAATTAGAGCTCTGGAGTGGAGGGCATGGTTTTGGACAGCTGGCAAAGGCTGTTCTTAGCCTTCAGTGATCAAGATTATCTGGCTTCCCTACACACACTGGCCCAGTGGAGGATTATTGTTATGGTTTGAATATTTTTTGTTCCTGGTTAGTTTTCTCTGGACTCTGCTTGCTCCAACTGAAGGATATGGACCATCCAAAACTGGATACTTTGTGTGTTACTGAGTAAAACCCTGTTACTTACAGCTTTCTATTGATACTTCTGATAATGCTAGCCTGTTTTGTAGCAGTAATGCTTATTTACGATGTCTGATCCAGTGTAAACACTGGTTGTTATTCTGCAGACTTTGTGCCTGAGGTGTAAATACCTGTGTGTTTTCAGGGAACACTTTATTCTCGGTAAATAAGCTATTTGTTTATAGTAAAATAATTCAGTTTTTTTTTTTTTTTTATTTGACCATATGATGGCTGTACCTAGCCATGCCCAAGAGACATCAGCCTTTCTAAAACTGCAGTAGTCATTCTTTGAAGAAAAGTACTTACATGAACACAGTGTTATTTTATGAGCTTGAATTGTAGAAAACTCCTGAAGGCAAATTCTGTGTTTAAGTGAAATGGCTATGGAGGAAAACATGGGTGAGAACGCAAGGTTGTCCCCAGGTTGTTATGGCATTTGAAATTTATTGGCTAAGGATTGGATATGCTTACAAAAACTGCTTAATGTCCTGATGGCTTTTAGTAGCATGAAATAGTGGGAGAACCAACCTTTTGAAATGGAGCTAATACTGGTAGAGATAATGTGGGGTTTTTTTAGTTTTGTTTTTTATTCTAATAATTTGCATCCAAAATCTACAAAATACTTTAAAATATTTATATTGTAAATCTCTTCTGTTAATGATTTCAGGAAATTGTTTATTGCGGAGACTTCACAGCATGCTACTGTCAAGGGAGCAGAGATCTGTCAGCGGAGGTTCTGGGTCTGTTCTTGTGGTGCCAACATTATAGTGCAAGAAGTACAAGAGCACAGTTTGGATGGTTGGTTGGGGCCTGAAATGCAGTTTATTAAGGTAGTGTGTTCTGCCTCCTGGGAGCTATTAGTGGGTTGGTATTAACTTCAACAGATGGGGAGACACACTGTTTTTTTTCTTTGAGATTTTTATCAGTAATCATGGGGTCTTTTGCATGATTTAAGAACATAGGAATAGACTATTATAGGGACAAGAAACTCAGCCCAAAGTAGCATCAGAAATAATTGTTAGGGGTTTATTGAATAAAGAGAAAATATTAGCTCAGCACTTCAGAAGCAGACTGAAAGCTTCTTGGGGAAGCACTGTGTTTCCTCTTCTATGCAGATGATGGTCCATCTTATCATATTGCGTATGGTAGAATAAAGTAGCTCACAATTTTTGACGTGGTGGACTTAAGCTGAGGGTGGAACATTTTGTTCGGAGTTAAAAATGACTAGTTCTTGTGTATAGATCGAGGAAAACCTAAGTATTCTGGAGCTGGATTATCTTTGTTTCTTTGTGGATGGATTTAAGACAGAGAATTCTGCAGCTTGCTTGCCTGGTTCTTCCAGAGCAATTGGGCAAGATCTGGATTTTGTTCTGATTTATATGAATGTCTTTGAACGTCTGTAAAACCTGTTCCAGACTCATTCCACAGTAAAACGTTTTGTTCATTTTGATCTTAAGTAGCCAATTCTTAAGATTACAATTAGGAAAAAAAAAACCCAAAAAGAGAAGGTGAGAACTTCATACAGTGTCCTGTTATACTGTTTGCATCTGTGGCATACCAATATAAACCAGTTGGTGTCAGAACTAGATAGATTTTTATTTTTGGTTTGGTTTTATTCTTCTATTGTTCTGACAGTGTGCCTAGTATGGAAACGTTTTATTTGTTTGAGACTAATGTTTATTATGTTTCTTTTTATATATTGTAAACCTGTTTGAGAGAAAGATAAAGGATGTAAGTTTCAATATAGAACTTGATACACAGTACAGGTTTGTTCTAACACATTTTTAAGGTAGTTGAAAATGCATTGCTGGGCAAAAAAAGTATGTGCCACTGAACTTTATAAATGGGTTTTTCCACTACAGAAGATACTTGCAGTGAAACATGTAAAAGTCATGTTTTGTAACAGTGTTAAGGAGGATGAAACTTTATGTATTAAAGGCACAAAATGGAATCGATGAATGTAACTAGTATTTGCAGACTGTGTTAATATCAGGTTTGCAAACACAGGTTATTTACCTTGTTTTAGATATCAGTCTTTAGGTGTTTACTATTCCTTAGGTAGAATTTAGTGAGTCTCAATTTCTTTGGATAGTCCTGTGATCAGTATGCTCTGTTTCATTTGTGCTCATCAAGTGGCACTAATTTAGTATGCCTGCTGTTTTTTCTACCTCTGAGTTTAGTGATACAAGTGTTGTTATCTTCACTGTTTTAAAAAGGTGCTGCAGACTTGATTATAGGGAGTAGAACTCTCAGTTTTCTTGGAAGTAATTTTCTAGAAATGTAGAAGGGTCAAAACCAGCATGTCTAAGACTACTATCCAAGTCCAGTCAATGCCTAAGCAGCTTTGCAACAGAAGCACCCTGAGGAGCTGGTTAAACTTAGTTAAACTTAATTAAACTTGTTTCAGAACCATCTTCCAGTGACCATGTGGACATAACATACTAGTCATTTGTCAGAAAAGATATCTTTTTTTTTTTTTTTATTTCTGATTTGTAGAAACATTAAATCCTCAAAGCCTGGTAAGGAGTTTTCACAGTTGTATAGAGCACCAAGTATAGATCAATTGATTGACTTTTCTCATACATGTGCTTTGCATTATTAAGGGACCTGCATGGCTTCAAGTGAGATTCTTGACGTGTTGTTCATTTCTGCAGATTGCTGCTCATTCAGCACTTTGTTCCTAAGTACTTCTTTAACACCATTATATTCTTGCTGTTGTACCGAGAACAGCTGCTTCACAATTCAGGGTAGATCCAGCATGCTTTCAAATTTCCTGTAAAGTATTTCTATACTGCTGATACTGAGTAGCGTAGGGGAGAGGCTGCCTCACACTTGACACAGTTTTGCTCATTCCTCAATTTGTCATCCAGATAGTGTACCCAGCCTATTACAGCTCGGTTTTCATTAGCATGTTGTATTATTTAGCTTTGGTAACTGTTACATATTTTCCTGTTGGATATCTTGTCATGTCATGTAATGTTGCAGACAGTATGAAAATACATGGAACTGACCTAAGCCTCCTAACCAAGGCACAACATATCAGCTTTATTTATACTTTTTATATTAGCCTCATTTATCTGCTTTATTTATAGTTATAAACATATCAGAGTTTGGTAGATGTTGATTTTAAGGCATATCTTTGCAAGTAAGCATTCTGTCATCTGGTATAGCTTCACATGCCTATAGTCAGTTGTGCTTTTCTGTAAGTATGCTTCTCACACAGCAATTTTTTTTGTGGTTGAGCAAGGAATGTTTTAATCATAGCTGGGTAACACTTGAATGTCTTGGTATGGTTAGGCACTGTGCTATTTTTCTTTAGGCTGATACAACTGGGTATATGAGCCAGATGATCAGAAGGAATTCAGTGTGGAGTGAGCTACCTGCATAGTCATTAGTAGAAAGATTCTGGTGAGCAAATCTGCCACTTTGATATAAGCTGCTTATTGAATACTTTTCTAGCAGTGTGGAGCTGAATCAGCTCTATTTTATCAATGTCATGAAAAGCTTCCATCAACAGGACAGGCACAGACATAAAAAAATTTGGACAGTCAGCATGTAACCCTGCTTAGGACTGTTAATGAGTCATAGTATCATAAGGGTTGGATTGAAAAGGCCTTGAAGGTCATCTGGTTCAAACCAATACTCAACATAGAGTCAGTTTAGGTTGTTTGTGGTCTTGACCAGGTGAGTTATGAGTATGTCCAAAGAAGGAGCATTTGCAACCTCACTGGGCAGCTTGTATCAGCATTTGGCTACTGTCATAATGAGTTCTTTTCTCTTACATTGTTAGTTTCCCTTTCTGCATCATTCTTTCACTGTGTATGTGAAATGAATCTGATCTTCCCTTGGTTATGCTACTGCTTGGCTGCTTTTCATCATGGAAGCATTAAATGACATGCAAGGTTATCCGCATCTGAAGTTATGCCAAAGCCTTGCATCAGACTTACCTGACCCTGACTGTTCCCACTTCCTCTCTGAGAAAGGGAGATAATTAGGTAATACATTTTAATATTTGTTTTTTTCTTTAGCTTTTGATGGGATGCTAGTTTGTTACCAATGACAGGAAATCTGAAGTGGAGGAGAGGGTCAAAAAGCAAGTTTTCCCTATTTGCTTTAGGAAGGTAGAGCTCTTTATAAATAAATTCATGGGTCTTCCGTCATCCAGGAGGCCATAAGCTGGGCAATTGAGTAAATGCTTAATGTCATGTTCATGCTGTGAGAAACTTTAAGAATTTACTAAGTTTTACCAGAAAGCAAGTTTCCTTTCTTTCCAAACCAGTAATTCAGTAACTGTGGAGATTATATGAATTTGTAGATAATAGAGGACGTTGCTCCCCATCCATGTTAACATTTTCTTTATACTTAGCAGTTCTCCTGCCTCTGATATTGTTTATGGTTTTTAAGAATGAGGATTAAATGGAAATGCAATAAACATGCTTTTCACCTAAGGCAATCTTGAAGGGGAGGAGGTGAAAGTGCAGTTTGGATCTGTGGAGCTCTCAGAAAAAAAATGCACTCTCTTAAGTAAAAGAATTACAGTGTTGAGAACACTGTGAGCTAGAACTGTTAGTTCAAATATGTGTGTCTATTCAAACGCATGAATGCTTTGGAATTAGTAACTGGAGGAGACTTGAAAGGAAAAATTACCCTTCAGCTGTTCTTAATTTCTAATTTATTTGAAGTACTCATCAGATGTATGGGTTATGTCAGTGGAATAAATTATAAACCTGTGCGGAATTCCTGTTCTCACTAGTTACCTGTCAGAACAGGTGTCTTTTTTGGGCAATACTGTGGTGATTAGTGCTTCAGAATGGTACTTTCTTCTGTGCAAGTGATTTTATTTTAATTTTTTCCTCCCCAAGTAAAGCCTTATTAAGACTCCTGTTAGCCAGTGAAACTGAGTAAGAAAGACTTATCAGTGATTCGACCTTAATAAAACTTCTGTCTAGAATAAGAAATTGGGTCATTGATTGCAGAGTAGAGTATGATAGCAGATTAGCAGCAGCAGAAGAGGAAGCAGTTAATTTGGTTTAGTGCATTTAAATCTCTGTGCTGACCCTGTGCTCAGTTGCTCACAGATTTCTAAAGAATTGACTAATTTATGTATCTTATTGCCATAACGTGACTTTTTGGAATATTTAAGGAAAAAGTAATGGCAGCCTGCCATAGAATTAGTGGCCAGTTAATCAAAACTTGAATGAATTTTTTATTCAAAGTAACTAAATGCTATCATTCTTTTCAAAGCATCCGCACAGCAATTTTTGTGTGTGTGTATGCATATGTATTTCTCCTACAATTGATAGTAATGGACTTGATTTGAAACTTTTTACATTGACTTCAGTGGGAGTTCAGACCTGGCTACTCAGCTGTATAGGCTGCTCTGATCTGCACCAGAGGTATGACTGAGTCCTTGAAGCCTGCTATGCGTGTATGGGCATGTACAAATGTATCTTAGCTCAGTCTCTACAGCTTTTGCAGGATACAGAATTGGAAAGAACAGGAAGGGAGTAAAGCTCAATTCTGTAAATTGTGTTATTTTACACACAGTAAGTAAAATTCATCATGAGTTGTAAGGTACTTACAGATGAAATTCTTTTCATTTCATACAATTTTTATCTGCTAGGTATGTGAAATGATCTATTTTAAGACGGGCAGCTCTGGAAAAAGCAGCTTTTTAAATGGCATGGCACGTTAGTGTGCAAGGATTTGAGATTAAGAGGTAAACCATTTCTGCGTCTGTGAAACAGAAGGCCTACTTTGGACTTGAAATTTATATGTTAATCTGGAAAGCTAATGTATTTTTACAGATGTTCACTACAGAGGAACAGTGCTCATTCCACACCCTTGTTTTTAAAGCTGAAGAACTTTGAGTATGATATCAGTAGAAGTGGTAGAACAGATTGATTAAAATGAATAAGAAATTACTAGAATGTTTTAGTGTTCAGCCAGGAGCTGTATAAGAGCTGAGTAGTAGCCAGACTACTTCCTCTGATGCCTGCCCTCTCATATAGAGTTAGAAAGATGAAAGATGATAAGTGTCATCAATTGTGAAACAGGGCTTAAATGGGATTGTGGGACCAAGGAAGTATGACTGCTGGATAGATTGTGTTAAAGTATGTTAAATGGATTGAATTAGGAGACTTGTGTAGATCACAGAATTATTAGGG
This sequence comes from Bolborhynchus lineola, assembly GCA_025448015.1. Classification (NCBI taxonomy): domain Eukaryota; kingdom Metazoa; phylum Chordata; class Aves; order Psittaciformes; family Psittacidae; genus Bolborhynchus; species Bolborhynchus lineola. The sequence continues at coordinate 7,373 of JAOEHX010016321.1, read as the reverse complement.
TTGGAAGGGACCTCTGGAGATTATCCAATCCAACTGCCCTGCCAAGGCAGGGTCACCTAGAGCAAGTTACACAGGAATGTGTCCAGGTGGGTTTTGAATGCGTTCAGAGAGGGAGACTGTGTACATCTGGGAAAGAATCCTAGATATTCCAGGATTAGAGCAGGTTTTTAAAGGTAGGACTGATTCAAAATCAGTGATTTCTATTTGAATTTTCATTAAGTACTCCAGTGAGTAACAAAGAAGCCAATTTGCTGGGACTTCTGTTTCTTTCCAGTCCTCAGTTTCTCCACATGCATCCATGTTGTTGCAGTTGAGGACAGAATGTATTTAGATTCTTGGACTCTTCTATTTGACTTCTAATGGATGCTTTAAATGGAAATTACAGAAATTATGGGACAAATAAAATACTGCTCAGGAATATTGTTAATACTACTCAGTACTGACATCTTCTAAAATGCCTTTTATAATAGAAATGATGTAGAAATGTGTAAAACTGAAAACCACCTTCCTTTGGCTAAATCACCAGTACTACTCCTTAAACTACTCAAATTGTTCAATGTATTCTCAAAGTGATGCAAAATTACCCAGCGTTGGAGCCTTGGGTTGTGTGCTAATGTTACAAGGGGGTTGATATTGTTTGGATATTGCATTTTTGAAGTTAAATTAAGACAGGAACATGATTCATTGCAGATACGAAACTCTGAAATACTTTTTTCCTGATGGCTTGGAACAAGTAAAGATGAAGCAGGCCAAAACCTTAATGCACAATAATCGACTACGTATGTCTGTAAACATGTTCTGTTAGGTTGCTATGAAACTTTTTATTGCTGGCGGGTGAGAAGATGACTGTAAGGCTGCCTTAAAGCTGTTGCCCCTTAGGCAAAGGGTTAGTGTTAATTTAAACGTTTGTGTGGCACTTAACTCATTGTTCCAAAAGTTGGAGAGATAATGTTTTTTTTTTTAATTAAAATAGATCAGAGGAGGATGAAGTAATTGTTTAAAATTGTTTTTAATAAAATACTGCATTTTTCTTTTAATCTTGTCAGGTTTACCTTATTCAGTAATACTTCTAGTGTATTTACTCTCCTGCTTAACATGCACTTAACCTTCTCGCTGAGCTACTGGGATGGAAAGATGAGAAGAATCATCTTTTTTCTGTTTTTTTCACATAGCGCTGTTTGCCACATTGCTTCCCTCACTGCTTGGAAAAGGGCACCAACCTGTTCAGGTGGCTGAAACTAGGGATGTTGATAAAGCTGGGCAGGTTAATTGAGATGGACACCAGCATAACGTCTTTCTTCAGAGACTGACGCACCTGTTTTCAGATAATGTGGAGGTACTGCTTTCACTTGGAATGACAAGTCAGCTTATGGAGTTTGTATTAGCTTGTTTTGAGCTGCTGATGCAAGTAATTGTTTTGGCTGATGCACGTAATAGGAGAAGAGAACATTTTAGGAAATGTTTCTTCATTGCTACGGAAATGAAATATGGAAAGACAAACTATCTCTGGGTTATTTTTCTGCTGCAGTCAGATTTCAGCTGAAATCCAACTCAGATGCTTTGCAAGGGATGATGTGAATGACTGTTTATCAAAATTGACTTCCTTTTCAGATTTTGAAAAAATGTGAAAAATAAAAAATGTGAAATAAAATAGAAATACATAGGCTTAATGCCTTTAAATGTTCAGTGATTACTAAAACCAAACAAAATACTTAATGTTTTTTCATACTGTATCAACACAAATAAGACATTAAAGGCATGCCGTACAATTTTTAATGTTCAAGGAAGTTAATAGTTTGTTTTATCCCAATGATCTATGTATCTTTTTCTCTTAAAGGGCTAGATTTTATTAAGAAACCTCTATGTCTTTAAACACTATCCAACGCTTGTTTTCCCATCTAGTGAATAGTAAAGTGCTTTAGGTTTTGCTTTAAAGGGATCAGCATTATTGTTTTAAATGTGCAATCAAGACCATTTCTCACTAATAAATCTCATTCAGTCACAATTACCTGGCACTTCCTTTTACTATTTTAAGCCATAGTACTTTAGGATTGTGCCTTTAGTTCTAAAAGAAGTTCAAATTAGGTGCTTCAAGCTGATCCTGTTGTAGGTGTCATGTTGTAATTCATGTTTGCTTTTACTGATTCTCACTTCATTTGCTTCATCATAGTCCATTGGTAGCAGCATGCTGCCTTTAATACCACAATAGTATTTCAGCAGTTTCAGTAGGGAGTATTTTATGTTTTGAATCAGTGGCGCACTATTGTGCTTTAAAATTCATTTGTCCACTCCAAATTGATACTAAAGAATTGATTCTGAAATTTTTATTAGTTATTAGCTAAAATTGGTCATTTTATGGGACTGTTCATTTCATGATGAAATAAAAGTATTTATGGAACCAATGTGTTAGGCTATTTCAGTGTATTCTGAAAAAATCTTGTTAATAAGGAATAAGGTTAGGTATGGTTAATATCCCCTGACTTCAGGGCATTTCTCAACAGTCAGTTTTTTTGCTCTGCTAAGATAGTATATTTTTTAGGCTATTTGGTAGAGTCTTAAAGCAGACTTATCTGTATTTCTGTAAAGTGGTATCTGTTAAAAATGCAATAGAGATCCACATGAATGGAAAAAAGGGCCATTTTAATATTTTAATTTCAATAAAAAAGTTATATTTTTAAATTTAATGTGAATTTAAGGATTTTTTTTTTGTTAATTATATCTCTTCTGTAGACGTATTTTTTTTCAGTGTTTTCTTTGTTGTTTATGCCCTATATAAAAATGTGAGCAAATGAAGTGGAATATATTGATCTGCGAATAGACTTTTAAGAAGTAGGAAAGAGCAATATGTCTTAATAATGTAAATACATTTTTAGTTTATTAAAATCTAACATGTTTTAATTTGAAAAATGCATTAATGAAAGAGACGGAAAAGAAGGTATCTAATTCATGGTACCCTAAATTAAATAAAAAAGAGGGAAGGAGATATTTGTCAGGTGATCATAGTCTTACAGATGAATACGAGTACAACGACAGCTCTTGTGGTTGTTTCCTCTTCTAGTTGCAGGGCTTCCTTACCTTTGCAGATGCTGGTAAGGCCTGGGGTAACTACACATTTGCATAGGCAGTTTATGTTCCTCTTTCCTTGACCATGGTGCCTGTCAGTGAAGGGAGCACAGCAGAGGACGCTGTATAGCTTGGGAATTGAGATTACAGCATCGTTCAGGAATGAGAGCAATTTACACAGTATGTATGATGTCTAGGTTCAAAAATAATCCTGTGTTCTCATTGTTACAGAAGTTCTTTCATCTTTGATTGTCATTATTTTCCTTCTCCATCCTATGGATTAGTTTACTGATCTATTTATTCTGTAGAAATGAGACTAAATAGCCCTGAAAGATGAAGTTTCTTGTTCTGTGTGGGAGACACATGGCACTGATGTGACTGAAATCCCCTTTTGTCTGCTCTTAAGGGAAAGGATGATTCTGTGTGACCCTTTTTGAGCTCATTTTTGTTGTGCCTTGGGCTTTAATTAATTGATGTCTGTCAGAAGTGAGTATAACTTAATTGTAGGACAAGAAAACAAGTTCCTTCTTCAATAAATATCTTCCCCAGTTCTAGGTTTCCCAGGGCATCCTCTCTTTCTGCTGTTTTGAATGAAAACCCTTCAGGGCTGGGCTGTTTTTACGTAGTGATGTTGCCAGACGCATTGGTAGTACTGTAAAGAAAGAATAGAAATATGCAAACTGGTTACTGTTACTGCAGCATCCTGGTAATATAAATGGCTAGCAAGAGTAAATGACAGTGCTACGAAGTTACTACCATTCTTAATTCCTATGCCATCTTCAGTCTGAATAACTTTTGAGTACACTACACTACCTGTAGCGATCACTATTTCTCATCCAGGAGATGGAAAACAAAGTACAGATCACCCACATGTAGAAATTGCTGAGATCAGCTTGCACATTTACCTGGGAGGTGAGAGCTAGCAGATTTTTCTACTTGTAAAATGTTCTGTGATCTTCAAGGTGCTTTGCTGTGACTCAGAGTTGATTGGGGTGTATTTGACATCCAGACAACAAAATCCTGCTTTCTTTCAAAAGCCATGCAATAATTTTATTAATCTGAAACTCAGTTCTAATTACTAAGCTGGCTGTGATAATGTTTTTATCTTCAGCAGCAATAGCAGGACTTCTGTCATAAGAATTTAAAGTTTCTTGGACACTTATTTCTAAACATAAACCAGTCCAATGTGCGTGTATCTTAAAAATATTGTAAGTCTCAGGGATTTTTGTTTCAAACACTGATTCGTAAGAAATGAGTAGAAGTAATAGAAGTTTGGAATGACTAATTTGAGAAAATGGTACTTCCCCTCTAGAAGATATTTAAGGTGCTTGAAAAATGTTTCCCCTCTCTTGTATGCAAAATTGTAGAGTCTCCTACAGTTATGGACTTGGCTTGGTTTGTGTAGCCTCACTGACACCACCAAGACTTTAGCATCATGTATTGGCATGTTTGTTTTTTTTTACTTGCCATAAATGAATGATGTCTTTGTCATGTTCCTGGTGGAGGGGAAAGAAACTAAGGCAGAAGGAGAACCAAAGACTGATTACTGATGACATCTCAAAAAAAGAAAATCCTCTCCAAACTGAACAAAACCCCCAAATAAAACCTAACCAAAAAAATCCCAAACCAAAAACCACAAAAAAACCCCAAAACCTCAACCTAAAGCAAAGTAACCCTTGAAGCAGGAAACTCAAAACACCATGTAAAGCATGTGGACAGGGTACAAGCAGTGACAGTGCTGTGCTGGGTGATGTGTGAAGATGAAAGAGGTGTACTTCGAAGATTTGTAAAATATGTCTCTCTTAGTGTATTGTAAATATAGCTGTGGACAGTGGTTCTCCTCTTATAATCCATTTCTAAAACCTTTTGTTAGCTTCCCTTTCTCTAGTTCATTAACTTGCAGCTATTGAAATTAGGAATCTTCATAGTAACAACGTGTACAATTATAAATTAATTAGTTTAGTTTTTCTTTTTAGTTCTTTATTTGGTGGTCATTTATTTATTGTTTTGTCTCATAGCCACTTTTGTGCACTATGATTACTTTTCTCCCATCCAATTTGAAGTCTTACCACATTTCATTCATAGTGGACTCCAAGAGAAGCCTCCTGTCTATTTCCCAATATTCTAAGCAGAAAATTTAATAGCATAAACTAGGTTCCCCTGCTTATCTGCTGAGGTAGAATGCTGGCAAATGTTGTAAACATGTCTTATAGAGGATGCTGTAGTTGTGTTTCAGACGGTATTATTTATGTGGAGTGTGGGCAAGAGACAGTGTACTTTCATACAGATGCTCTTGTAGTTCCATCTACTTTGAGTATGAACAGTTCATTTTGACTGCCTGAAAAAAGTTGAAGTAATTGTACTACTTTTTATTCTAAGCTTATTTTAAATGCCTGTAAGTAGCCTTTTCCCTCCCATATAGGCATGAAGGGTATGCGTGCTTATCTCTATTCATCAGAACAAATGATTTTCCTTGAAGTATTCAGAGCATTTTAAGTTACAGAAACTGTTCTTATTTTGTTTCTCCTTGTCTTCCTCTGAGCTGTTACTATTAAACGAAGTACATTTACCTGTAATGGATGTGTATTATTCCTTCTTTATATCTTATATATTCTTTATACCCATCTAAAGAGCCTGTATAAAGAGCCATATGCTTAATTATAGATGACTTGTTTATAACTTGAATATTTCTGGGCTGTGTTTTTGACTTGCTGGCTGAACTTAAACCATGACAGTGTGTTAAAGGAATGCTTTATTTCATTTATTTATTTATTTATTTAATAGGTAAAGATAGAGTTTTCAACACCCCCTTGTGTGAACAAGGAATTGTTGGCTTTGGTATTGGAATTGCTGTTGCGGGTGCTACAGCCATTGCAGAAATTCAGTTTGCAGATTACATTTTTCCAGCATTTGATCAGGTTAGTACTAATAAATTTGAGAGAAATAAAAAGAACTCTTGTGACTGTTTAAATTACTCTTCTGTTGGTTTGAATATGTAACATTTGCAAATATATCCACAGCTGTATTACTAATATTTATGCATGCTTTAAGTAAACAGGAGGGTACCAAAGCCAGTTTGAAGGCTCATTAAATAATGGAAATTAAAAATGTAGTTTGAAGCAAATGTCTCTGTTTTCATTTTTGGTTTTCTGGGTGTGTTGGCTTCAGCAGCCTGAAATTCATCAGCTGTGTCTTCCTAACACTGCCTCTCACTTCTCTATGCTTCTGCAACTGGCCATGTGTCCACAGGACAAACTGCAGATCTGAAGTGGGCTGATTGACATTGTGGGAATGGGAAACAACTGGGTTATATGGCAACTCTTGAGGCCTAGGCATCTAACTTGCACACGCTGCATTATTGCTTTCTTTGCCTTGGAAATTGTTTGCTTTTCCATTGTCTTACAGGATTCCTTTGCTTCTAATTTGGTCCTTTGAATCGCATGCATGGTGTGGATGATATAGTTGCATCTCATGTATTATAGAGGCTTAATGATGCATAACTAAAGGTATTGGACTGAATACTACTTTTGTATATAAATCTTCCCAGATTGTTAATGAAGCAGCAAAGTATCGTTACCGCTCTGGAGATCTGTTTAATTGTGGGAAACTCACCATCAGAGCTCCCTGGGGCTGTGTGGGTCATGGTGCGCTATATCACTCTCAGAGTCCAGAAGCTTTTTTTGCTCATTGTCCTGGAATAAAGGTACAGTAACTCATATTTTATTAAGATTAATTTTGTTAGTTTGTTTTTTGATGGACCTGACTAACAGTGGGTCTAGGTGAAGGCAGGGAAACGAGTGGAAGTCAGACCACACCAAAATATCTAAATATGTTAATTAAAAACTCTTCTAGAAGTTTTCAAGTTATAAAATTTAAACTGTGTTAAGTGCTTGAGAATTTATAGCCATTATTGAAGCAATTTGTGGTAGATTTTAGTAGACGTAGTAGCATTTTGTATTTGTATGTTTTTTGCAATAAAAGCATGCATTTTTAATCTGTGCCTAATATAGCACAGAAACTAAATCTAACATTAATAAATAGTACTTTGCTGCTTTTTTTCTGCATCTGTCGTGCTAAGTGCATTGTCAAATTCATTTATATGAGTGACAGCGACTGGCAGTGGTCACAAACTGAAACACAAGAGGTTCTGCGTGAACATGTCGTGGTTTAGGCCGTAAATCCGCCACGCAGTTTGCTACATAGAGAATCAAAAGAATGCAACTCCCACAGGTAGAGATAAGAACAGTTTAGTAACTAAGGTATAACACAAATCACTACTGCTACCACCAATAATAATAATAGCAAGAGAA
>JAOEHX010016320.1:0-23676 GCA_025448015.1 Bolborhynchus lineola | reverse complement strand
GCATGTCAAGGTCCCTCTGGATGGCATTCCTTCCCTCCAGCATATCAACCGAACCACCCAGCTTGGTGTCATTGGCAGACTTGCTGAGGGCACAGTCAATCCCACTGTCCATGTCAGCGACAAAGATGTTGAACAAGACCAGTCCCAGTGCAGATCCCTGGGGGACATCAGTTGTTACTGGTCTTCAGGTGGACATTGAGCCATTGACCACAACTCTTTGTGTGTGGCCATTCAGCCAGTTCTTTATTCACCAAGTGGTCCACCTATCAAATTGATATGTCTCCAATTTAGAGACAAAGATGTCCTGTGGGACAGTGTCGAATGCTTTCCTCAATTCCAGGTAGATGACATCTACTGCTCTACCCTTGTCCATCAGTTCCATAGCCCCATCATAGAAGGCCACCAATTTGGTCAGGCAGGATTTCCCCTTAGTGAACCCATGCTGTCTGTCACCAAGCACCTTGTTATTTTTCATGTGCCTTAGCGTGGCTTCCAAAGTGAATCTGCTCCAAGATTTTGCCGGGCACAGAGGGGAGACTGTCTGGTCTGTAATTCCCTGGGTCATCCTTTTTCCCCTTCTTGAAAATGGTGTTTTATTTCAGGATATATTATATTATATTTCAACTTGGCTAAATATTCATTGAAAATACTAGATTGAGTGAATAGGGAGAGAAAATAAGCTATCAACTGTAATTGTCACTCACAATTTGTAGCAAAATCAAGCACCAGCAAATTCTTGTCATTACTGGTTCTTTAATGGTTGGGGGTTTTGGCCTTATATATGTATATTCTCGGGAGGAATCATATTTTAAAGTACTGCTCTCTAAAGTCATAATAATCAGGATGTTTCTTATAAACATTTGACATGAAGACAGGTAATACCATGCATTGATTTCTGAAATGTTCAACTAGTGAATTTAAATGGACTGATTTTAATACTCTGGCCAGGAAGTATGTTGAAGTATGATATTTAAAATGTACTACTTGAAAAGTACTTGCTGTAAATCGATGAGCACTGAGGGTCTTGCAGTTATATAGGCTGTCTCACAAATAGCTGTAGAGTAAAATATGTTCATAATAGTACATAAAACTGGAAAGTAAAAGTATTCTAAAAGTTATAGAGCTTTAGGTAGAAGGAGGACTATTAAGATAGTGGAATATATTCAGGGAAAGATGAAGTAGCAAGATAAAAAGCAAGAGACAGGAGATTTCAGATAATGTGATAAGACAGAAGAAAAATAAAGAGCAAGTTGTCAAATCAAAGACATACATGGCCTTTATATGATAAAGATGTATAGTTTGTTAGGTAGTTCTGTTCCTTAGATTTTATCTATTGAATAGTTTCATTGGGGTCCACCTGTTAAAAAGAGGATGCCTTACAAATTTCAAGCCACTCAAGGTGGGAATGGGATGAAGAGAGACAGATAGTGATGCTTTTTAACAGGCACCCCTGCAGAAGTCTAAAGGAATATTTAATCAAACTGTATCAAAACTCTGACAGCAGCCTTAGACTGAGTTCCCAGCAGTAAAGTCAGCTGTAAGGTAGCATTAATGTGCCAAAGATAGGGCCTGATTATGGTTAAGAGATTTACTTAATGTGTTAAGAAAGAACAGTGCTAATGATGCTTCACAAGCTTTCCATCAGACATATAGGTGCATCAGAAATTAAGCATTTATTTTTTATTTTGTTTCAGAAGGTTATACTGAAACATTTATCTATGAATTCTGATGCCTGTCCCTAAGCAATTCAGGTCAGAAGTAGAAATAATTAATTACATTTTGTCTTGTTTGTGGTCTTTCTTGAATGTCTGTTGCTTCCTCTGAGAGCATCTTGGTGCCTCAAAAGTATTTTTCTTACTAATCATATAGCAAGATAATCATGTTTGTTAGTTTGACAGATGTTTCAGGGCATCAATGCCAGAGATGAAGGTTTTGCTCTCTATTAGTGAGCAGTTACTAAGATGAACACTATTCTATGGTTCACTGTTTGCAAAAGAGATTTTTGCAGCCTCAAGTGCCAGACATTCAGGGTTTGCAGAATCAAATGTCTATTGTTTAAAGTCAAGAGATCAAAACCAAGTCCTAATTATAAAGCATAATATATTGCATCACTTTTACCATGGTTTTATTCATAGAAAGCTGGCTTGAAAACAAGAGATATTTATAGCAGAGCCTACTTATTGCTGGTTTACTCTTTAGCAGAAATCAAAGTGTATTATAGGCTAGTTGGTCGGTTTGAAGACAGTTGACAGCACAAGCAAAGAATGACATTTTCCTGGCAGTTGGTCATGAGAAAAGCTGCAAGCATTGTTGACATTGTACTACGTTTAGAGCAACCAGAGAATATGTTTTGCAGGTCCCTGTGAACAAAAGTAGCCTTAACAAAGTGTGGCATGATCATGCCAGTGGTATGGGGACGTGATAATGAGGAGGTAACTGCTGGCTAATTTTTTATTTTTCCTTTTTATGATATGAGTCAGACAGAACGTTTTGTACATGTCAGGAAACAAGGAAAAGACAAAAAAGATTAAAAATAAATCATGTAGGAAATGCTTGAATTGCAGGTTGTAGCCAGAAATAGTCCTTTAAGTTGCTTTCAGTTTGGGGTTGGTGGAATTTATTAAGGATTGTTGTTATGCTGTGAGAGTCGGATGGAAATGTTTCAGGCAAGTTTTTGAAGAATGGAAGATCAGCATTAAAGAGAGCAGTAAAGCGGATAAGATAGACTTGGTTATGGTCAGCTTTGATGGCTGTTCTCTGGTACCACTAGGGGTTATCTTGAAGAACAAAAAAAATAAAAGCAAAACATTATGGGTTGCTTCTTTTTGTATATAAGTTTATAAACTTATATTTGTATCACTTATATAAACTTATATTTGTAAACTTATATTTGTATCACTACCCTAAGTATTACTACATCCAGACTTAGTAAATGAATATCATATCTCCCCAATTCAATTACATTGAATGAAAATATAAGTTTATAAACTTATATTAGTTCATATACCAATAATGTTACACTTTGCATGCTATGTTAATGATGAAAGACTGCAGAAAATTTTCCTTTTGCTTCAGCAAATTTTACACCTAGACACAGTTCTAGTGGGTAAACGCAGCAGACATTCCTGGTTATTTGATCCTGTTGCAGAGGTTACTGTGTCTAGTTGCACGTAGTTTGTCTGCATTAGTAATATCCTCACTGAACATCATTACATTATGTAGGTGGGAGCCTTGACACTGATTTCAACTGAATCATGAGAAAATAAAAGAAAGCTTTCATCTAATTGTTTTGAGAATTTAAACTGGCAAGAAATGGTGACCCAGGAAATGCATCTTCACACTTCACCTAAAGAAATAAAAATAGGTAGCTACAATGAAGATCCCTTAAAATTTCTCTTTAAGTGAAGTTACACAACAGTGTGGTTGTGTGCAGGTTGAAGAAATTAGGACTATATTCAGACAGAAGTCAGAACAAGAGTTTAGAGAAATAGGACATGACTGGTTCTTTGGGAGACTCTGAAAATACATAGCTAGAGCTTTACAATATGTGGATCAGGAAAAAGGGCACAGAGAGAACACCTAAAAGTTACATTTTCAAAAAATATCTCCTTGTGATGGTTTGCAATTAAGGAAACTGGTTAATAATAATCACAGAAGTTGTCAATTTAGGATTAAATCAACTAAGCCAAGTTCATGAGCTCCTTAGACTGAGGGAAGATCATGTCTTGAAGCTGAGCAGAGGAATTTTGTAAAGGAGGATAACAAGATTTCACTATGGAGAGATTTGTTTATGGCAGAAGGTAGTTTTAGTGACAGGCTTGTCTACACTTTGGAAGGCTTTTCTGGTATGCTTATACCTGTAGAGTATATTGGCAAACTTTCTCCATGGAGATGCAGTGTTTCTTTGCTAGCATAGCTGAAATGATTTTCTCAAATGGAAAAACCAGTATTGGTCCAAAGGGTATAACTGTTTCAGGTCCAGGGAATTGCTGGATAACGGTGTCATTTCACACAACAATTATCTTGTCAAAATACTGATGTAGCCCAAATAGACAGAATTTGATTTTCAATTTATGTTTGATAGCTGATTGCAAAAAAACACAGTTGTATTACATAATTCTGGAGCGAAATACATTCATTTTAATGGTAAATAATAATTTCATTGTAAAAGTCTAGTTTTATAAATGTATACCACAGATTTTCTAAATGTATCCTCTCCCTTAGGTAAAATTAGTAGATTATACAATCCAAATTAGCTCTCAAAAGAGAGCAATTTCATTTTCTCTAGATTATGCTTCTGTAAAATTCCCAACTACCTTGCTTGCAGTAAGGGTATGCAAATGTTGTTATGGAACACCCATTTGTCAGACCAATCCTGGAAAATTTTACAGTTCACTCTAAAAATTCAAGTGAGCAAGCAGTGTTATTAAAATGAAATAGATTGTACTCATCCTTGAAGTTTAAACTGTGTATTCTTTTTTCAGAAGTAATAGAGTACAACTTCAGTGTCTTGATGGAATGGCTAGACTCAAGCTCACCATCCTGCAGCTGTGTGCTAGCAACCACACAACTGTTTAATATGAAATTATCAGTAATTATATTCTATTGGAGATGGGATAGATTAATAAAATGTCTTAAAGTAATGACAGCTAAAGTAGAATTATACATATTGCCACAAAAGCTGTGGATGTTTAACTTCAATCAGATTATCATGTCTTTGTGTCTAATGCAAATGCATGAACACTTGCCAGCAGCTCAAAAAGAAGTTTTAATCCTATTTGATGTTACAGTTTTAGGGGGATGTCTTTTGTTGGTTTTGTTTATTTGTTGGTTTTGTTGTGGCTTTTTTTCCCCAGTGGATGTAAGCAATCTATTTTTCAGTTCAGAGAATTTTAAAAGAATAACTGTCATGTTTATATAACTTCCAGTACATCTGAGCAGGAAGCAAATAGAAATCTCTATTTTTATGGTAGCTTGATTCTACAGATTGTTCTGTCACTACCAAGTGAAGACCAGGCTGAAAATTTGAAACAATTCAGATACTCTGAAAATGCAAGTTCCCTTCCTTGAATGAACAACAGTATTGTCTTTTAAATTGTTTAAAGTGAATATTTTCAGTTTTGGAAATTCCAAAGTAGACACGCATGAGAAGAAAGAACTTTTAGATGGAAGTTTCTGTGATGGATATGACAAAGGAAATCATTTGAAACTTTGAAGAGAATGAAATGGACTGGGATTAAATGCACATTTTTAATCTGCCACCAGAAAGCTTCAATACAGCAAAAATTGTTGCTATAAAGCTATTTATTAATTCTGTTATAGTGTCAGTATAGAAAAATATCTTTTTCTTTCTTCTTTAAAAATAAAATGTCTTAAATACTATCTCATATATATTAATGAGCATCTGAATAAGTAGAATAGAAATATAATTTTGAACCAAAAAATTCTCACTTGGACAATGAAAATATGAACTAGTAAATAGAAACTGCCTTAGCTGCAAAATCATTTTTTCTAGTATAAATAAAAAAGTGTGACAAATAGTTTCATAAGAGCTTTTTAAAAATATACAGCTCTCATAATTAATAATGAAGACTGTTATCTACTTATTTCAATAAAAAATTTGGATGCAGCTGACCTTTCTCTTTTCTCTGCTGCATTATTAATGGTGTTGAAGAGATCACTAGGTTATTGTTCTAGCAGTATATATTTTGCTTAGTTGAGATTTTGGTTTGCAAGTAATGCTGTTTGAAACGTTGCACTTGAGTAGGTTATGTACCCAGCTGAGATGAAAACTGTAAAGCTTTCTGACTTACAAATCCAGAATGTCAATACATTTCAGCTGTCCAGCTCCACCTTTAGGCATTTGGAGTATATATGTAATCCTTAGCCCGCCCTTGATTACTCCATCTAAATGGCAAATTTAATTCTCTGGCAAAACACCAGCATAAGGCAGGCACAGCAGCTGAATCTGTCTTGAATCAGAACAATATCGATATATAATGACTAATGCAGATCTAGAAGAGTCAAGAGCACTCCCAGTTTGTGGTAACTTGTCCTTAAAAGCACTGGTTGCCAACTACCTGCAAAGAAGACAGGAAGAAGTCCTAAAAGCCTTAACTTCCTTTTATTATCTCAGGTTGATTTATTTTTGAATACATTTATAGGTTATATTCTTTGTTTATTTTTTCTTTCTTGTTGTTGTATTTGGGCGGTTTTTTTTCCAAAGTTCATCATACTCTCTAAAAGTTCACTGAAACATCTGACATTTTTGGGTGCATCTCTTTGTTGTATTCTTTACAGTATATGTAGTTGAATTTCCTTGTCTCTGAGTTTGCATAATGTTAAAGTCTTTGTTAAGCCTTTGAATTGGGCCAAAAAGGACTAGGTATTTCAGAATATCTGAGAATATCTCTAGTCTGAGAAGCCTGCTCTTATAAATAATAAAACTGTACCTTCTCTCCAGTCAAGATTGATTCTTCTGTACTTACTGCATATTGGAATTTGGGTTTTTGGTTTTTTTAAATGCAGACTTCAGAATAATTAAAACTTTACAATTTCTGTTAACCAAAGATACTGTACCACTGTCATACAGACTGTTAGGAGTGAGAAAGCTTGCTCCATATTATTGCAGAATATGATGTGTAGTAGAACTTACACAGTAGAGTTTACACATGGGAAACTAGATGGTTTAACTCTGAAGTATCAGCTGCATACTCTTACATTTCAGCTGAATATATGAGATCCCAAATCCACATCAATACTCATTGGAGTGTATATCTTCTTCAAACAGTGTTGAAAGGGGTTTCACCACTGATTGGCGCTTGGCAAAATTTATGTATGCAGGAAGTTTCTATGATGTCACCTGAAATAATTTGCCAAGACAGCAAAAGCAAAACTTCAGCAATATATTTTGTGACAGATTGGTATGGTACATTTCATAAACTTTAAAAGCTTGAAATTACAGGGACAGCTTCCAGGTACAGTTGCATTATTTACATGAAATTGAGACAGCACTCTCAGTGATTCAAAGCTTAAGCATAGTTTTGTTTTGCTTGGTGGAATAGGGAATTTACTTCAAATACAGAATACAGAGAGCATAGAGTTGTTAGTAGTGAAAAGTCCTCTTGCATGCAAGCCAAAACAGGTAAGCATTCAACATCAAGATATAATTGGTGACAGCCACATTCAAGCATTTATGTCATGAAAAGTTGGAAGACAATAGTGCCATGTAGGCAGTAAAATTAGATGAATCAGATTGTTCACAATGGATTTGATTGTGGGATTGTATTTTCTGGTTTTTTTGGGTTTGGTGGGTTTGGGTTTTTTTTTGTTAAATCTTTAAATTTTGACTGCCATTTTTCATAATGTTCCACAACATAATGTTTTTCTTAGATACCCATGTATTAAAAAAATCCTCATGCAGTTTTAAACTGAATATGCTTGTTAATAACCATTTAGCTTAGCTTAGAGTCTGCAAAAGTCAATAAATAAACCCACCAATCAGCATTTATTCTTTTCACAAGGCAGAGGAAATAAATATTTTTAAGGTTATGCATTATAATATTTTTGACTCGTTAAATAGTTTTTAATGCAGATAATCTAATAGATATTTATAAAATCAGTGGAAAACTTCAAATCCAGCAATATTTCTGGTCATTTAAATTCTTCAGTTAAATAACCATTTTCTGCTTTATCTTTTCTTATTGCATTAAAGTAGCATGAAATATCTGTTAAAGCAAAGCTTGAAAAAAGATATCAATGTGACATGAAGAGGAGTACCCAGGTGTCTTTACTCTGAGAAACAGTCACTAGGTTTCTTGTGGGTCATAAAAGACACACACAGTCAAGCATAGCATGACATACACTTAGTCTTTGAAAGCTCATTTAATGAGAGACTAGGTGAATGGCATGCAATACTAATTTTTTGGGGGGCCAATGTAGTCACTGAGGGTGAAATTAGGTTTTAAGTAAGATTTAAGTGGTTTTGCACTGGTTCTTCTCACTTCAGTGATTTTTTTTCAGCCTCAGAATATAATTTGCAAAGATGTCTGGAGATGTGATCCCTTGTGCTGCAGCAGGTGACACTGCTTTATCCTGACTTGAGACAAGAAAGATGCATTCTCTGCATTGTTTCCCTAAAAGTCTCCTCAAATAGCAGCTACTAAGGCACCAGAGTAATGATACCCTGCTAGATAAATGAGAAACTAAAAGTGCTTGTTTTATGTATCCACTACTAAAGCTTTATTCCTTTATGCTATATGAGTAAAATTTCTACTCCTAACGGGAAAGGAATTTTCCATTGCTACTTCATTGTGGAATTGGATTAACTTTGAGAATAAAACAAATAGCTTCACAGCAAAGAAAAATGAGTTCTGCCCATGGTGAATTAGAATTAGTGTTACCTTGGGCAAGAAAAGTAACATTTTAATGAAGTGTCCACCCTCAGGCACCTCTTCCAGAGAAGACATCTGTGAATCTTTGCTAAATACTTACATAGTTCAGTTTGGTTTATGTTGAATTACTTGGTTAGGTGAAGAAGATGATATATGCTATATTTGGCAATTCAAACCTTTGTATAAGCCTGGTTTATAGCTGTCTGGGAGAACATTGGCTCAATTTTCACAGTGTTTTCATTTCAGAGGTAGTCTAATCTAATATTATTTTACTCTTAAACCAGTGAGAAAGGAATTCTGCAGACAAAGCTACAACAGCAATTTTTCTTTTACCCCCAAATTGCCTCAAAATGAGTCAGAGTACCTCTCAACTGTATGGTATCTTTTCAGTTAAATATATAATTAATTCAGTTTTAGTTTTAATTGTCTTTGCTGGTGGGAGAATTTATTTCAGTTAATTTAATTTGATCATTGCTATTTCAGACATTAATCAGTATCCTGTTAAACCATCTCACAAATATTAATTATGCTCCAAAATAGCCCTGTGATATACAGTCAGGGAAGAATTAATCCTCAAGGGTCAGGAATTCCAGAATTTCCTTTGATATGGATTACAAAATTTCAATCAGTTTGGGTTTGGATTTCCAGAAATATTCAACTCTGAATTTTTGCCGGCTTGTGCAAACCAAGTCTAGTAGGGTGACTGAAATTCTGGGAACTAAAATCAGAGTCCAACTGGAAAACGTGCAAGTATTTTCCCATGATGGCACTTGTCATCTCAGCAAGTATTTTATAGTCATTACAAAGAAAAGAGAACGAACTTTGACATTGTCTGAGAACCACTAGAGTCAGACTGCCTTCAGAGGCAGCTATGATCTAAGTCAAGCAAACCAGGAGAGCAGAAATTATCTGAATTAGCCAGATATTCCCATACCTGCATCTATCTACCACAGAGCCCTGATCAGATCTTGCTTTATTATTTTCCTCATTACTTTAGGCATGTTACTTTATTTTTGAAAATCAGTGACTGATTCAGTGTGCAGACTGTGTTGGGATTCATTCACTTGGAGTGAAATAGCAGGGGACACCTGCCATAGATACTTTCAGTGTAAGGTGAGAAGGATCCTTCAGTTATTTTTTTTCTTTTTATAACCATTGGCAAAATGATGATCTAGGATTTGCAATTATCCACTGCATTAAATAAGCTCATGATCTATACAGCTTTCTCTTCCTATGTACCACCACAGTTCTGCAATGGAAGTCTTTCCTGAGTTTTAACTGGAATTAGAGCTATCTGATTCCAGAAAATACCTTTGGGGAGCTTAGTATATCTTCATGTGATAAGTGATATAGATGAATCTTCTGACTATCTAATTTGATGAACTGTTAAATGGTATCTTGCCTCTGACATCCTCATCAATCTTAGGTCCTTGTCATATTTAAGGTTTAGGTATAAAGATCATGCACCTAGAGAGCTAGTGAAGCTGGTGGGAGAGTTTGGAATGTTTGAGTGACCCTAGTTTATTCTAGCTGAATGTTCTCTCATCCACTCACCCTCTGTTGATAGAGTAATCATTGCACGGTGTGAGTGAGGCTTGTGAACAGTTACTTTTTGCGTTCTGCTGTCTTTGCTTTCTCTGTGTTTGTGTTTTATGGATTGTTAACTTTGGTTGAGCTGCTTTTTGCAGTTCAGTGAGTGTTTATTTCCCTGCTACCTACTCTATATGTATGTGAACCACCATTGAATCGACACTGTTGAATCTAAATACTGTTTTGAAAATGTGGAGCTGACTTGAATATTAAGGAAAACTGATCTAAAGCTGACAGTGATTTGAAGAACAGCTTATGTGTGGTGTACAGGCTTTAGCTGGACATTTATGTTAGCGATGGGCTAGTGTATTATGCTGCTACTTAGGCTGTTAATGCTCTTTACAGTATTGATCAGAACATGAAGTTGAGAGTTTCTGAGGAAATAACTTCAAATAAATGTAACAGCATATTCTTGTAATTTGGAAGACCTTTTCTATCACAAACAAGATAATTAGCTTTTTTTTTTGTTTGTTTACCTCTTACTCAGTTCTTGTTGCAAATGAAATGAGAATGTTGCAAATATTATGTCTGCCATTCAACAAAATCCTTCTGCATGAAATCACTGTTGCAGAAACCCTTGCACAGATATGGTTTTATTAATTTCCTTGGAGAGTGCCTTGCTCTTTCCTGTCAGTGTACTAATTACATGTTTAGCAAAGGTCAATGTCCTTTTGAGACAATAAAGTCACTTACTTTAGATTTACTTTAGATATCAGACTTGAAAAAAGGTTTGAAGAAGGTGTGATGAAATAATGAATTTCTGATTAAATTCTGAATTCAGTAAATTTACTCAGGCAAAACATTATGAGAATTTTATCTACTGGTAAGTATACTGGAAGCAACTTATACCTGGATACTGACCAATATGGAAGAAAGTTCTGAAATCTGTAGTATTACAGTCAAGAATTATTTTTGCCTGAATGAAACCTGTGACTTCTTTGGAATAGTGGAATTTTCCTCCTCTGGCTGTTAAACAGTCCAGGATTTTATCTTTCATACAATAGTTGTAGCACTGTCACATTCCAGTACTTCCAGCTTAAAGATTTTTTTTTTTCTCTTTATAATGGGGTTTATACAAGAAAAAGGTGTAGTTCTTCATAGTTTGAGTGACAGCGACTCAGAATTATTTTAATATCTGGCTGCAAGAAATTGTCTATCTCAGCAAAGGCTGACTCCTTGAAATAAGCAAACCCACAAGCATGCAGACTGCTTAAGATCTGGAATAAAAATTTTTGTTTCTCCTCTTGAGGAGGCATATGCCAGAAGGAGACAGGTAGTAGAAGTGCCTTCATCAGGACTATGGTTATTAGAAACAGATTTATCATGCCACTTCTGTTTGGTCAAACTCAATTGATGCCAAATGATGTTCTTCATTGCTAGTACAGTGAGAGTTAAATCAGACCTAGTGTAGAGAATATCTCCCTGGAGTAAAAATGTGGCATCAGTATCAGAATAGTCAGAAAGAAATCTTTGAACTGTGTATGCATGTGTGTGCATGTTTGATTGTAGCTGTAATTACATTTTGACTATGCATGCTACTAGAGGCTACTAGAGTTTTGGCTCAGGAACACACATTTACAGTACTTATTAATTATTTGTCTGCTATATATAAAAGGAGTGATTCTGCTATATATCCAAGCTTTCTTTTTGCTGCTTAAACAAATGTTCATTGTGCTATATCACAATTTGTCCATTCCTTCAGCTGTGTGTAATCTTCTGCAACATTTAATCCCTTTTCCATTGCCACACAATCATCACTTCAGCAATTGAATTTGGTCTTCCTAGATGTTTTTGCACATTGCTCATCTATATTCAAGGAACTATTCAAATGGGCTCTCATATTTTCAAATCTCTTGGGGATGTCTGTCTAGAAGCTGTCCTCCCTGTGTTTCCCAAAGGAAGAATGCAGAGATGATGATGTTTAATTTAACATGTAATGAACTCCCATATTTCCTTCCACAAATAAAGGACTTGTTATTTTTTGTATTGTCTTTCAGATGTCTAGCTAGCATCCAGCTTGCTATATTCAGATTATTCACTTTTAATCTGAGCTCTTTGGAAGGAGGACAGAGTTATACCCTCAGATATTTTGTGCATACTCTCCAGCATACTATCTAAGGCCATAGTTCCAGTCTGAGATTACTTCTACTGATTTTCCTAGCTTTCTGTGTCAAACTGCAGTTATACAATAAAATGGTCAGGAAAGTGAGAGTTTAAAAAATCTTACCAGTTTTATGGTGAATATTGGTTTCATAGCAATTCCTGATGGCCTGATTATTTTTGCTGCCTTTCCTGATAGCAATCATTCTCAGGAACCTATTTCACAGCTATGGTGGTTTTCTTATTCAATATAAAGGCTGCAAATTCCATGGGTAAAACAACCATTAACATCTGAATATTCATATTGTCATACACTGTTTTAGTGAATACAGTCCAGTCTCATCAAACTGGCTGACTTGGAACGTTAGCCAATATCCAGTGTTTAAGAGTTCATATGCCTTCTTCCACAATCAATATTTTCCTGCAGTTTTAACATGAATAAAATGTTCAGTTAAATAGAAAGAAGCCTGAAACATCCATTACAAATCTGTTTCTGTTTTCCATTATTTGTTCTCACTTCGTAAGTTCTACTTTGAGCAGTCAAATGATTGTATGATTTGAAGATTTATTATGTAATTAATTATATGCAATTAAGTTGTTTAATTCCAGGAACCCTATGTAAATTTATGCTTCTTTATTATTTAATATAGTTGATCAGATGTTGGAAATGAGCACCTGTTAACTGTTAGTCTTCCAGGTTCTTAAATATATTTGTTTGACTTCATGCAAGTGATTCATGCCCCCAATATCAGTGGTGGTGTTTTAATGTGTAAAGTTTGTAGTTGTGTATAAACACTGAAGGATTTAGCACTCATGCAATCTCATTCAACACTTTCAATGCAACACTATGCAAATGAAAATTTTGTATGAATAAAGAATAGATAGATAGGCTTTGAGTAGCCATTATATAATACCCTGGGATTTCAAAATACTCTGTACACATACTGCTATAAAATATTTAATCATGCAGCTGTCCTTGTAGATTCAGACAATACGATTAACCTTTGCCATTCAGTCATATTTTTAAGTTTTAGATATAATGATAGTTATGTTTGATGACTTGGAATCTTGATTTTGTATTAAAATGATAACAACAATAAAAAAAAGAAAATTCCAATAACCTTAAAGGTAATTAACTGACTTCTAAGAAACACCAACATTATACAAGTTTAATCAGCCAAGAAATGAACACAGTTAATTAGCGGGGATTTGTCTTTTGCAGCCTTCAGACTTGAATACATTATTAGGACAAAACTTAAGTTGCAATTTGAGTTTTGCAAGGTGCTGGTTTTCTTATACAAAAGACCAATGAGGATTTAGGGTAGATTAAGGAAAAGAAAAAGAAGATGTAAGCAGACCTGAATAGAAAATCCAACACTTTAATCCATGTCCTTTCCTGTTCAAAGCCTCAGAAACCTGAACTTGCCAGTCATGTTCCTGATTGCTCAGGTCCTAGGGGCACCTGTGCTTTTGCTTTGTAACAGCCCCAGCATTTCGATGTATAAGCAAATAATTTCCCAGGTCCTTTGTACACCCAGGTGGAATCTAAAAACTAGATAGCTTATCACTCTCAGAGCAGGCCAAGAAAATAGACAAGCTATGATATCATTGCAGCTGGTTTTACTTTTAAAATAGTACTCAAATTTTGTACTAAAGCCTTGTGATTTGAGTATGTAGGCAGTGGCATGCCAGAACAAAATCCCTTCATCACCCACGATCTATTAGTGTGCTAAAATCACTAGCCTGGGTGGATTTATGCCACCCTGTAGTATAAAATGGAGATTTCTGAAGCCAGGAAGAGGGAGTGTGATACAGTGTGCTGACTAGGATGATTGTTTTTAGTGGAAACCTTTAAAGACTATGCTCCCTGCACCAAGCACTGGATTTGTATTTTCTATTTAACAGCCAGTGGATGACAGATAACTTGGCTGTGAACTAACAGAAAAATAAGGCAATAAAAAGATGAGAAATCACTGCACCAATCATTGGCTATGAAATACAAGACAAAACTGGGTACTGATAGCATCAATTTAGTGTTTGTTTTTCAAACAAAGTATTTGTTTCATTTTAAGTGAATGATACTCAGCTCAGCCTCTATATCATGGTGGAGTCCATCTATAGCCCTGTGTAAGGAACCTGCTATCTTGAATGTAGTGGGTTTGAAAAAGACTGCAGCCTGCAACATTCCTCTTGGAAAGCTTCAGGAATGAACAAGAGATTGAGGTTTCATCTCTGAGGTGAATGGGGTGATAAATTCTGGGTTTTCATATCCAGTTTGAAGACCAGATGGCGGGCACCATGGTGTTTAAGTTTTATATGATAAAGTCCTGTATCATAGCTAACCTTTAGGTATATGGTTAGCTTCAGCTTCAATTAACTGTTGATGTACCTATAGAGTCATTTGCTGATAAACAAAATACATATGTTTACATACTTCCTGAGCTGGGAAAAGAGCACCTTGGCACTATCCTATCCTATGTGCCCTTTACATAATTTCATGAATATCTATGGTTCTAAGTTTGCATGTATACAAACAAATATATAAATATATATATATGAATAGCCTTACCCTGCTGAAACCAATGGCTGCATTCCCTTCAGCTTCAATAGAATAATGGTCTGAATATATGTGTATTTTTCTGCATCATTTTGCGTTATATACAAGCCTTGAGCAATATGTATTACGAAGTTCTTTTATTTACTAGATTGCTTTTCTATTTTAAGGAAGGTAATAAATTTTTCTAGGATGAAATACATTATTTGGTTAAGAGTACTAGGGGAAATTAGACTAAATATTCCATTAATAGCCTGACAAATTCAGTTAAAAATTAATCCATTGTGAATTAATTCAAAGAGAAGCTGAAATATAATTGCTGCTAACAGTGATTCTATATTCTGTGCCTTTATATGAGATTTAAACACACTAACTTCTCAAATAAGAAACACTAAAATAGTAAATTTCTTCCTTTTGAAAAAAACATTTTGAGACATGCAAGTAAAAAATGCTATGTGAGCTTTGGTTTATTGTGGTAATTTAAGAGATAATGAATGTCATCCTACAAAATAACTTGGGAACTGTTACATGGATTACTAAATGTTTTTTAACTTCTTGAGTCTGAATAGCTGTTTGGTTTCTGAGCCTAAACTGGTGCTTCATTTGAAACTTCCTTTGAAATCATTTCCACCTGTTTAAGCAGTTTTGACTTTGCTGCAGACATGGTACAATAGTTGCATTATAGTGAGTAGACTGCTTGTCAAATGTAAAACCTAGATTTTAATTGCCTTACATCTTGCTGCTAAAGCTCTTCAGTTCTCTATCAGTTGGATAATTTCCTGTCATGCAAATTGCAGCTGACATGTCTGCCAATCAGTTCTGTTCCTACGTATTTCCAAATTTAAGAAATCAGATTCCATTTCAGGCACTATTTTAAGAGAACGATTTATTTAATGAAATAATAAAAAAGAAAATCTTGTTTTGTACAGTTTCCATTTTCACTGCTTCTATAACAATTCACAAATTCTCTGAATACTGGGTAGAGTGTTGAACTGAAATACACCTGAGCTATAACATCTAGTACCCTTGTGAACACCAGCAAGAGCAGATTTTTTCCATGAACACATGGAAACAGTTTGGAGATATGTATCATTTAAGAGCCACTACTCCAGATTTCAGGTGTTTACCCCACCTCCTGTATACTGCACCTAGCTGCAGAAATAATCTCCTCTGCCCCTTCCTCCTTAGGCTGGCCTGATTACATCCAATAAATAGATGTGCATGCAGTCCCTGTTGCAGTATTTAGACCAAATTGAAAACCTAGTATTGGTTCTGCAATCCTGAGATGAATTGTACTCTGAGATAGATTTTCAGATATTCTCATTTCATAATTCTGAAGGGGAACATTCTGCTAGCACAGCATTGCCTGCTTTGCAATGATAGCTATGTCTTACTCTGACTTAGTTTTAAAACATTTGCTAAGTAGATGAAAGGCAAGCTGAACGCTTAGACTTATATGAAGAAAAAAACCAAAAGGTTATGACATCATTTTCTATTAAGAGCTTTTACAATTAACTTTGTTCATATAGATTTAATTGGGAAATCCTTAGTAGGTGCAATAAAGAAGCTTTAGTCACATTAAAAATGAGCTTTCTCAAAAAAAAGTATAAAAAAATCAGCTCAACCTCTGCAAAAAGCATCGTTATATTTTAAAAGCAAGGAAATGTAAAATATTCAACGATTTTATAACTGCCATTAAAAGAAAAAATAAAATTATTAATAATCACAGGTTTGCTCATTAAAGGGTCCATGACAAGCTAAAGAAGAATATTTAAGGCTGCAGTAGTCAGACTGGCAACTTTACTTGCTGTTACTGCAGTAGTTTTATAGTATGTACTACAGTATTTTGATTTCTTTCTTTTTAAAAGATGACTGAAACCTTTTCTGGGACTTACAGGGAAGAAAGAGAGAGATTTAACATCAGTAAATGGACCTGCAGTATCTAGTTGAACAACAGAGGAAATACATTAAAAATCTTAATTTATTGCTTAATGAAGAACACTGACAGTCCTGATAAAAAGATATAGAAGATTCTACTCTGATTATGTTTCAAAAAACATTGCTACCACTTCATGCTGCAAACTCTTTATAACGCAGCAAAACTATTCTTTTCGAAAGTAGTGTGAAATTCAGTGGGAACTTAACTTTTTTAGTCTTCTTACTGTTTATTGTTTCTAGGGGTAAGAAGACTGGACATGATATAGATTTTTTGATCACCAATCCAGGACCAAGAGAAGACGATGAACTTCTGCATAAAGTTGTTGATTTATGGAAAAAGCAGGTATGAACTAAATAACATCTGGCCAAAGAGGAAATACTCTAACAACACCGATTTAAGCTTAAGCAGTGCTTAAAGAATATTGACTCATTTTTACAGATGACTGCAATATTTTGAAATTGGATAGTGCTCTATTTGGTTATTAATCATGGTGATCTAGGTGCATCCTCCATCTCTGAATGCTAAAGTTGAAGGTTTTATCAGAAGCACTTTGCACACATTCTGTTACATCTTACTCTAAGACTATGCAGCTAGCCAGAGGTAAGATATCAAGCTAGGTGGAGTTTTGAATGTCACAGAAAATTGTTCTTATACTTTGAAATAAAAATATATTTGTTTAATTTCTTATTTAGATGGGAGTAGGTTTTCTCAAAGGGGACCACTTCAGGGAGCTTCAGCTTTTAGTGGATTTGGGTGATGTCATGTTGTGAGGTGAGCAAGTCTGAAAGCTTAGGTACCAAAGCCCTGGAATTCTAGCTTCCTTTCAGCCCATAGACCAGCATTTTTCCTGGCTTCCTTTGGAATATTGTAACCAACATAATATTCCCTGATGTCTGGGTTTGGAAGAATGCACACATTTTACAGAGGAACTGTTCATCTAAGAGGTCTTTCTTCAGTTTCAAGCAGCTCTAAAGTTAGAGGAGTTTGAATTACAACAGATGCCTGTACCTCAAAATATTGCTGGGTCAGAAATATAGGATCTTTGGAAGAATTAGCTTTTGTTTCTTCTTCTACCTTTCTAGCCAGCTAAGATATTTTTCAACATTTACTGCCTGTATTGTTCAAAGGAATTGAGTACATTTCAAAAAGAGGCCAACACTCTTGAGGTGAACCACCAAATACTCTGCTGCTAAGTCAGCTTTTAGTGCAGATAGCCTGGAAAGAATGCTTTGAATTGATTCTTGAACTCTGTACTTTACTCAATGTGCAATGGGTTAACACAGGAAAGACATCCAACCAGACAAAAGCTTAGTTGACTGTACAAAGTGACCTGTTTCAAGTTGGTCAAAATCTTTCAACTGGCTTTAATGGAAGGGCTTCAAATATGTTTTATCCTGTTAAAATATATTGATTGAATTCCTCTTTCTTCAGTTGGCTTTTTGTCTTTGAAATGTTAACAGATTATTATTAATTTTTTAGATTTCTGTGACTTCCATCCTAATTCTCCACAGCAAGTGTATGCATTGAAGTAGATAGCTAGCAGGTATAATTTATCATGCTCCAGTGAAATGCAATGAAGCTGTGACAATTAATGAGTGCTGAGAAGCTACTCTAATTTTATCTTTTATTGTTTATGTAAAATTTCTTTCTCAGTCATTCTACTCCCTTTATTCTGAGAAAAGTTCAATATTTTTTCTTGAAGCTGTTCTTTTACCTTCTTAAGCAGACTTGACTCTCTAGAAACCCATGTGTGGGTGCTCCAAAAATCATGTCTCTTATACACAGCAGAAAGGAAAAGTGACAACAGGCTGAGAATAGAGCCTGTCCTGAGTGCAGCCTTTTATTCCTTCTCCCATTTCATCATACTCCACTCACATGAATGAGAACAATGGCTATGATCTGGCAACTGCTGAAGCTTTTCAGGTCACTCAGAGCTGTTTTCATTAAATGGAATTGAAAGAAAATAAATAGAAAATAAATCATTCTTGGTGATTTTTTAAGGATAAAATTTGGCAGAAGAGAGTGCAGGGAGAGTATGGGAGGTCAAGGGTGGCCAAGGGTTTGATGAAAACATTAGAATTCATTTAGAAATCCCAGCATGGCGAAAATGTCAGAAGGGGAGGTGCACAATGGCCATAGAAACCAAACCCAAACAAGCTGGGAATTGTTTAAAGGTACGGACACATATTTCCTGTGTTCTCTTTGTCCTCCAGAATTTTTATGGCTTATACTGCTAGCTATACTGCTTCTCTGCTGCGGCAGTTGTAATATACAGGCTTTTACTGGTACTACTAAAAAGTAAGCTGCTAGCAAAATCAAAATGCAATAAAGAAACACATGAATTACACACCACTTGCTTTTTTATTACCTTTGATTTCTAAGGGGAAGGAGAAGACAGACAAAAACCCTCAAATCTAAAGCACTTTTACACTTTTTTGACAGTACACCTGTAGTCTGTTCCACAGCTTTCCAGTTTTGTGCTACTGCTTCAAAGCCCAGATTCATCAAAGAACATCACTGAGGTCACAATGTTGACTTCCTTTCAGCCTCTCTTAGTGAAGGATTCTGCAATGTTTAGCTTCTAAACTACAGATCTCAGTCTTATTTAAATAGTATAAAAAGGCCTTTCTCCTAGTTGAAAAGTTTAATGTAACAAGATCCTTCCATTGAAAGCTGCTGAAAACTAAGTGATTAAATCAGCACCATCATGTTCTTTGACACAGCGTCACCAGCAATAAATGGGCCAAGGAACAGATAGTACAAAGTCACCATTAAGCTTCTCAAAGTAGAGCATCAAAATGGAAAAGCTGCAATGTAGTACACAGGTTATGGTTTTAATCATTCCAAAAACCTTCTTAGAGAAACTAAGAAATGAGTTCTGTGGGTTAGAGCTGGGAAGTCTGAGGGCAAACAGGCTGAGCCATCTGTGTCAATGCAGCTTCATTCACACATTGTGTAAAGACATTTTCATTTTTTGTTTAAAAACCTATATGGCTATATTTAGCTCTGTTTCTGTTGTTACTTTTAACAAAAGAAGAGATACCATTACTAATGTCATTTCTGCACTTTTCATTTGTTCCTTTTGTATTCATGTAAGTATAATGTTGCATTTTTCTTTTGGCTTTTAGAAAAATGAAGAATGTTGGTGCTTGCCTGTGTACACTTGCTGCAGTGTATTAGTAGTATGGTTTAGACTCTATCACGCTTACTTAGGTGAACAGCTCAGGAAGGGGAAGTTTTGATGTCCCATTAAGGTGAATGGTGAGGGACAAGTAACTGGTCTCACTTTTTCATTGCAGGAAACATTTTTTTGGAATAGCAACACTGTCCTCATTGAGTGACAGCTGGATTTTAGCAGCAACAAAACCTATTTACAAGGGAAGATACAGAAATGGTTAAGAGGCTGGAGCAAAGAGCTTATTTTTTTTTCAGATGAATGTTCTGCCCATAAGGATGCAGAGCTACTTTATGAACGCGTATGGATTGTCTCATGTTTCACCTTTTGACTCAATGTGTTATGATAATTCTTTTTTTCATTTTTTTTTTTTCATTCTGGCTCATCTTCAGCAGGGGCTGAGGACACTCTTACCTAAAAGAGACTATTACATGTTGGTTAGAGTACTGGACATGAAAGTACTTGGCTTAAATTGCTTTAGGCAGAAGATGGATTGAATCTGATTGCCCTGCTTGTGAGGTTATTGCATAAAGTAGGCAGAAGTGTTTCATTTCCTGCTCTAAGTGACGATCCAGGCAGCAGTGGCATTTCTTATGGCATTTGATCTTTCTGGACCATATTGTACACCTGTATGTAGGAAAGTATGTATGTATCTCTATCTACCTATCTTGTTCACCAGTGCAAATGCTCATGTCATATAGAGAGGGAAACATCATTCCTGGACTCTGGTGCTGGTCTGTCCATTGCTGTCAAAATAAGGTGGTTCAGCACATGCCCAGAATTAGACCATTCTTACATACAGGGAACTTGAAAATGCAAAAGGGCTCAAGGCAGCTGCATGTTTCTTCAGCAGCTGCAAAGTTTTGTGTTGCTGATCAGTCCTTTGATTGCATTTGCTAATGATTTCTCTCCCTGCCTGCTCAGGGAGAGGAATCGCTCCTTTCTTCAGGCCTGAGTGCTCCCAGGCATCTGTTCCTTGAGCTGTTCCACTTTATAGAATTCAGTATGTATCACCTAGGTAGAGATGTTTCCGAACTAACATGCCTACATCCTGTTTTGGATTAGCTATAGAAATTTAATTAAAAAAAAAATCCATAAGGAAAAAAAGAGCAGTAACATATATCCATTTCAGAAGAACATACTGGATTAGATTTTCAGGTGGTATAAAATGTTCCTATTTACCTTTAAAACAATTAATACAGCTACCAAGAATTTTGAATAATGACAGCTTGCAACGTTAAAAATAGGATAAGATTTCATTTACTTAAAAGAGACAAAGAATGCTAATGACCATATTTGGATTTATTTTTCAGCTATTAATTTTATATTTTTCAAAAAAATCACATTTCAGTTTGATCATGGATTTACTCCAATATCAATAGTATTGATGTACCAGTAGTCTATTTCACTAAAAGTCCATAATATGAAAAAAAGAAAAAATGGTTACGGGTATTAATTTAACTGCCCTAAACCCATACATCTGGTTTTGATGGTGCTGTAAATTTGAGAACTGAAAATACCTACATTTTAAAACTTGATTGTGTAAACAATGTCTGCAGCACTTTATGGCGTATAGATCAAACTGAAGTTTGCAAAGAGCTGCAGATTCCCTGACACAGAGTAATGACAAGGCTGCTGTTTTGCAGCTAGCAGTAGACAGAGTTTCACACAATCTTCATAGCTGACTGCTCCTCCAGGCAATACTTTTTTAAAACATACAGAAGTGCCACTTCAGCTTTATTTCATGGGGTAATGGTGATGTCCAGTGCCTAATCAAATTAGGTAATTAGAAACATCCCAATGGACATGATCTAGGATTTGGCTCCTATATAAAGGTGATATCCTGACTTTGAATCAGGTTTCAACTGCTTGTTGAACTCAGCACTTGTGTAATTGTTGCCTAACTGCATTTTTTTTTAAGTTGAAATAGATATTTTCAACAGTCTACATCCTCTTATATTCTTCCTTTTAGCTTTAGAAATTCCCCAGCCAGCAAGCAAGGATAAAATGTTACAGAATAAGCCAGAGACAAGCAGACCTAAAATACCTTTCTAGCCACACATGCTAACTGTGACCATCTGCGTATACTTAAAATGTATTCAAGTAGAAGACGCAGCCTAGTCAACAAGGGAAAACAACAGTAGGAAGGCTCCAATACTGCTTTGTTACAACTGCTTCATTATTGCTTGGTGTTAATTCCAAGGAGTTGTCCCCTGAAATTCCTAAACATGAATATAGGATGAGGAAAAAAAGAAAGACATGACTTTAAATGCTGTGGTTTTACAGGCAGAATTAGTACACTTCAAGCATCTGAGAGATACCAAAGGGAGGAACTTTAGTAAGTGTGGTATCCAGGATAACTTCAGATAAAGGGCATTCAAAGACCGATATGTCGAAGCTCCCACATTTTAATTTACAAAGGGCATTCAAAGACTGATATATTGAACCTCCCCCATTTTAATTTACAATTTTATATTCCTGTATATATACAAGTAGCAAGCTGGAAAAAATTACTCTGAAAACTAAGTAAAGTTGATACAGAAGAGATTATCTATCAGGTGATAACACAGCTAAGTGTTAGAATGAAAATAATGGTGAAACAGAGGATACAATGTATGACTAAACATTAAAAATTAACATCTTAAAAAGCCTGAGCATTTTATGTCAAGGACATTTTATCTATTACAGACATACAGGTAACACATAATAATATATCCTCCAGAGCTTCTAGGCTAAAAATCCAGGTGTGGCCTACTGTTGGCTCTGTGTGACTGTCCCCAGATCTTGCTGAGAAAAAACACTTGCTAGGTGCTCTCTTCTTGCCCATGAAGAGAGAAATCACTGCAGGCTGTGGTATCTTGCTGGATTTCCCAAATGATCAGAAACAAAACTTCTACTTTGTCTTTGCATTTACAGTAGAAATGCTATTCCTTTTGTAGTCCATCAAAAGATGGGCTTTAGTTCTTGATTTCTTGCACCAAAATGAGGAGATTTCATTTGAATAAAGACATACTGGTACAAACTGTGGCAAAGTGCAAAACTGGTGATATTAGACACTATCTACAAATGTCATACAGATACTGAAGATGTAGATACTTGGAACTATAAAATAAGACCTTACCAAAACTTAATCTGGTTAAGATTTTGCCTAGGGAAAGACATAATTTAGATTTGTTCTGGGATATGCTGTGCAATGCCCCAAATCTCAAAGATCAGAAAGAAAAGCGAACCAAAACATGAGAAACCAGTGATGAAGTAGTTGAGCAACTTTTATTGAGAATGGGAAGAATGCCAGTGCTTAATCAAAGCTTGAAGTCATCAATTAATGTTCAATGATCAATGAAAATAAAAGTTTTTTTAGCATTAAAAATAACAAAATTAACCTGAAGGCAGGCATA
This sequence comes from Bolborhynchus lineola, assembly GCA_025448015.1. Classification (NCBI taxonomy): domain Eukaryota; kingdom Metazoa; phylum Chordata; class Aves; order Psittaciformes; family Psittacidae; genus Bolborhynchus; species Bolborhynchus lineola. The sequence continues at coordinate 527 of JAOEHX010016320.1, read as the reverse complement.
ATTTCATCAGAAAGGGTGAGATAATAAGCAGTTATGCATTAACATGCAACAGCTGTTTTGAGTCTATATTTGGATATAGCAAGCATCAGTGCCTTCTGACATTGGAGTAAAATTAAGAACAAATTGCTATCTCTTTTAAAGATGGATGTGAAAGGGCGCCTACTAAAATTAAGCATTTTTAAATAATCAGACTTGGAAACTAGTAATCCAAGAGAATGAGCTATGTAAGTAATTTCCTGTTATTTAAAAGAGAATTTATAAATTTATAAAAATTCCAAGGAAGTCAAAGAATATCAATGCAAATCAAATAGTTATCATTAAAAAGGTTGGTCCAATGATCCTAAACCATCCTGTGACTGATTTGAAATAAAATAATGAGATTGTTAATTCGGAACAAATCATTAGTAAAAACCTGGAGGGCGAAAATATAATAATACGTCTCAGCATCTTTTCCTGAAAATTGTATCTTTTAAAGTATTTTTGTTATGCTTTCTTTTTTCTTGTTCAGAATTATAGCTCTGAGTTAC
>JAOEHX010016317.1:0-14829 GCA_025448015.1 Bolborhynchus lineola | reverse complement strand
TGCTCTCGTGAGACCTCACTTGGAGTATTGTGTGCAGTTCTGGTGTCCTCAACATAAAAAGGACATGAACCTGTTGGAACAAGTCCAGAGGAGGATCACAAGGATGATCAGGGTACTGGAGCACCTCCCATATGAAGACAGACTGAGAAAGTTGGGGCTGTTCATCCTGGAGAAGAGAAGAATGCGTGGAGACCTCATAGCAGCCTTCCAGTATCTGAAAGGGGACTACAGGGATGCTGGGGAGGGACTCTTCATTATGGACTGTAGTGATAGGACAAGGAGTAATGGGTTTAAACTTAAACAGGGGAGGTATAGATTGGATATGAGGAAGAAATTCTTTAATGTAAGGGTGGTGAGGCACTGGAATGGGTTGCCCAGGGAGGTTGTGAATGCTCCATCGCTGGCAGTGTTCAAGGGCAGGTTGGACATAGCCTTGGGTGATATGGTTTATTGGGAGGTGTCCCTGCCCATGGCAGGGGGATTGGAACTAGGTGATCTTGGGATCCTTTCCAACCCTAACTATTCTACGATTCTATGATTCAACAGTGCAAGTGAAATCATAGATTCACAGAATGATTTGGGTTGGAAGAGACCTTAAAGATCATTCAGTTCCAACCCTCTGCCATGGGCAGGGACACCTTCTACTAGACCAGGTGGCTCAAACTCCCACCCAACTTGAACACTGCCAGGGTTGAGGCAGCCACAACTTCTAAAGGTGGAGATGAGGGAAGCAAAGCTGGTTTCTTTCAGCAACAAGAGTGGAAAATAAATCAAATTACAGAAAAATAATTGAAAAACTTGGAATATATAATTTTTTAAGCATTTTTCCTCCAAGCAATTTCCTGTTGTGTGTGTATTCTTTCACTCTTCAGCTAGAAGGAAGAACAATGAAAATGAAGGCATGGAAACTATTTTTCTGCTTTCCTCTGAATAACCTGTATTCCTCAATTAAGAATTCTGATTTTTATTCAAAACTTAACAATATAATAGGGGTGGAACTAGATGATATTTAAGGTTCCTTGCAGCCAGGACCATCCTATTCTATGTGTCCCTTTATTAATCAAGGAGGGTGTTACTATATTAGGCACTTTATTTTATGAATACTCAGTAGTTCAGTGAGGAAATAAGCCCTTTGAGCAGAGATGTGCTCACAAAGATGGGTGATCGGTTGAGGTAGAGATCCATGCACAGCTTCTCCCTGTGCTGCTGGCACTGCCAATCTTCCTTTGTCCAATGCAATGTGAAGTAAGTCCAGCAGAAACCTGTTGAGATGGTATTTCCCTGCTGCAACTGTGGTAATGGAGTAGTGCACTCTCCAATACAGTTGTACTTAACTCTCAGGATTAAGGTGCACTTGATAAAGTTCCCTTCCTTTTTCTCATTCCTGCATCTGAACATTACTCCCCCATAAGCACATCATCCAACAGGATGGCGTCTGCAGGTGGCTCACAGACAGACCTCTTGGGATTGGCAGTGAAGTAGCTTAGGTGTTTGCAAAATGCAGTTTGCCTAAGTGATAAGTTCCCAGGCTTGACTGGCTATTTCAACTACTGTACTTTAAATATTGACTCAAAATAAAAGTCATTACTTTTAAGAAGTAAACATTACTTTTATGTTTTTGTAGGGAAGTGGAGACAGATGAGAAATGGTTGTCTTCTGCCCCTCTCTAAACAGCCACCCTAAAACATAGAAGAGCCTCTCAATATATCCTGGGATCTGAGCCTCAGTGTATACTTACCCATGGAAGTAGAATCATAGAATAGTTAGGGTTGGAAAGGACCTTAAGATCATCTAGTTCCAATCCCCCTGCCATGGGCAGGGACACTAAACCATATCACCCAAGGCAGTGTCCAACCTGGCCTTGAACACCACCAGGGATGGAGGATTCACAACTTCCCTGGACAACCCATTCCAGTGCCTCACTACCCTCACGGTAAAGAATTTCTTCCTTATATCCAATCTAAATTTCCCCTGTTTAAGTTTGAAACTGTTACTCCTTGTCCTAACTCTACAGTCCCTAATGAAGTGTCCCTCCCCAGCATCCCTATAGGCCCCCTTCAGACACTGGAAGGTTGCTGTGAGGCTTCCAAGCCTTTCTATTCCAGCCATATGGACTGTAATTGTTAGGACAGAATATGAGGAAAGTAGTTACATGCAAACAAAGAACCATTTAGCTGAAGCAGGCCATTTAAATACTGGTTTGCAGTGCAATAACTGCTAAAGAGGCACCTGCAGTTGTCACTCAGGCTGCAGAAATAAGAAGCTTTGAGGATGAGGTGGGGAGGAGGGAATTCAGTAGAAAACAAGATGGGGAATTATATATAATATCAGCAAAAATGAAATGTTGACTTTTAAAATATGAAAGAATAAAGATCTCTTGTATGAAACATTCCTAAAAGAAGTGTATTTTATGTATTCCACTGCTGACCCTGGGTTTGGTTCTTTCACTTGTCCCCAGCAGTCTGAGTTATGAAACACTTTGTTAATAGCTGTCAAGATGCTATCTTGGATAGTGAACAACAGATTTAAAATGACTGTGTTGACTGTCTTGTACTAAATCAGACTGAATAAAATTGCATTCCATTACAATAGATATGCAGCTATTACAAATACACTATAAACTGCCCCATAATATCTTCAGCTCTTTTACGCAATTTGTTGCTTTGTTTCTCTTCTGCTAACTTTCCGCTTCAGTTTGTATTTTCACAATTGTTCTCTTTCCCACTGTTTTCAAGCCCTTTGTGTCAGATATTGTGCTTTATGTTGCTTTATTAGAAAGTTTGGGGTGCGATAAATTTCATTTGTCTAATTTGTCTGCAGCTGTACCTCAAATACTTCTCAGTGTGGATTTTCCATCACTGAATTCCTGCCCATTTTCTTTACCTTTTTTCATATGACTTCAAAGGTTTTTTAACCCCCAATAGTTTTTGTGTTGTTGCCATGTCTGTAGGATCTCATCAGCTGCTCAGGTGAGGTTTGTCTGAATTCCAGGTACTTTTCAACTTCATCCTAATATATTAATCCTGAATTGGTTTTTAGCAACCGAGTCTAGAATAGTTTCTGACCTTACTCATCATCCCATGATGATAAAGGTGCTGATAATGTCTCCGTCCAGGTCCTCAGACTCCAAAAGTATACAATGAATCTCATCAATAAATTCTATCTTGAGTTGGTGTGACCGTTATAATCAGACTATAACTTTCCAAACAGAACTATATGCTGCTCAGAATATGTATCAGGTATAGCAGATCCATCAATTTATGGGGGTGTTGTGGTTTAAGCCCAGTCAGCCATGTAGTTTGCTCACTCACTCCCCCCTCTTTCTTCCCCCCAGCTCCATGAGGGATGGGGAGGAGAATAGAAAGAACGCGACTCCCACAGGTTGAGATAAGAACAGTCCAGTAACTAAGGTACAACACAAACCACTACTGCTACCACCAGTAATAATAATGGTAAGGGAAATACAAGCAAAGAGAATACAATCGCTCACCAAGCGACGCCAAGCCCGACCCAGCAGCAAACCCCACCCTTCCAAGTCTCTGCCCTCCATTTTTACATCCTGGGCATGACGTGCTGTGTTATGGAATACCTCTTTGGTCAGTTTGGGTCAGGTGTCCTGCCTCTGCTTCCTCCCAGCTTCCCCTTCCCCCTGGCAGAACATGAGACTCAGAAAGTCCTTGGTCAGACCAAAACATCACTAAGAAGTAACAGAAAACATCGGTGTTATCAGCGCTGTTCCCAGGCCGAAAGTCAAAATCACAGCACTGCACCAGCTACCAAGAAGGAGAAAAATGGCCAATAGTGCTGAACCCCTGACAGGGGACCACCTCCTTAACATGCTAGTGCTGCACAGTAAAATTACAAGACGGGACCACCATCTCTCTGAAGTTACCTTGTAAAGTCAAAATTTTTTGCTATTAGTTTTGAATGTACAAATGCCACTCTAGGTTATAATTCTGGACTTTACACTGTGAATTGACCAAGCTGGATAAATATTAAAATCAGTCTTCAGTTCTGAGCTCGCTCACTCACTCACCGCTTCCTCCAACAGTCTCTAATTTGGGGGTCATTGTAATGGCGACTGGGGATTTGCTCCCATCTTCCTGCCACCACGTTTCTCTGAGACCTGTCAAGTGTTTTAAGTAGCATGCACTTTCCCACACTTCTCAATGAATGCTGACATACCTAACATAAAAGGATTACTTTCTCCTGAGAGGAATAGTAATCCTCTTTTCCTGCTCTGCAAATCCTCTAGTAAGTGAAAAACAAAGGCCAAGATCTGTTCTTCTGTGCAGGGCAAATTGCCATCTCAGAAGTTATAGAAGAAAAGAAGTCTAAGATTCACTTGTGGTCATGCTTATCCAGGAGCTTTGTCCTTGACTATTAACTCATTGGCATCTTCCATTTCTGGTTCTTTGATATATTCTGGTTTGGTTTCTAATAGCTGGATGAACCACACACAATTGTTGCTTGAGTGATGCTCAGGACAAAATGCTTCTCTGGAAGGTATATACAAAGAGCTACAGATACTGAATTGTCTTAAGTGGAACCGAGTTTTTACTGTTGCATATTCTGTTAACAAACCACAGAAACGTAATTTTAACTTATATACAAAACCCAGTGTTTTTTCAAACTGCCTAAAGTCCATTTGGAGACTGTTTTCAAAAGCCAGTGCCGAAGATACTGGTGGTGGTGAGGGTTTGCACTCTGACGCAGTAACAAATACAAAAGGTGTTCCTGCTACCTTGATTTCCACCCACCCATCTCAGAACATTTCCTCACACCTGGTGGAGCCAGTTGCCACAGCTTGGCTTGTGGGTGAGGCCAAAGGTGAAATTCAAGTCATCTTATGCTACCAACTGAAAATGATGCCTCCAGTTAATCTCTTGCAATAGTAGCCTGAATGCTGCCCAAGAGAGTCTTCCCTGCGCTCTCTCACATTTCCCTTTAAAGAGCTGCAATGCATGGTGGGGTTACCAATAAAGCTTGCATTGCTGAAAATTTCATTTTCTTGTTTTGCATCGCAAACTAATACTTTGTTTCCAGTCATTTATAAAGTAGATGAACCAAGATTAATGTCCTCTCCCCCTTTCTATTCCATTCATTATAGAGCAAGTTGTACTTAGAAAGTGGATGAACGCCAGCTCACAGCTTCCTCACAGGAGGTGTTCTCCTTTCCATTGCACTACTGCTACAGCAAAAAGTCCACATTCCAAATCCGTGAGAGGATACTTGGCATCCTTTTCGTGATCTAATTCTGCAAGTCTCAGGTCAAGGTGAACAGTCATGACCTTTGCTAATTAATTAATCCTAAAATTCCTGGTTGATATTTGGATGTGTCAGGTGGTTTTCTTCTTCGCTGCATTTCAGCCCACTCTGACTGCTTCCAGACTGCTCATTGAGGGAGCTGTGCTAGATTTAGCTAGTTCCTCCATGGGTAAATTCTGCATCATCAGCAGAGCTGGTCCATTTCAGTCTGATAAGGGAAATGCTCTTCTTTACCCTATCTTCCCAGCCATTCATCTGGGACAAATAAGCCTTACTGTTTTAGAGAAATGAGCTTTGGATTTTCCTGTCTAAGGAAGCTTTGGTTTATATCCTATGAACTAGGATCATCTGACCTTTCTCCTCCTGCATTCCATGGATTAAAAAAAGACTAGAAGCATGTGGCAATGCACCATTTCATCCATATACTCTAGGTGGTTCATTTCCCAATTCTTTCTCCTATGTCATCATTTTAATTTCCTTCTGAGGCTGATTTTTCAGTTCTGCAAATCCTGCTGAAGATCAGCATTGTTAGCAAACTACATACTGTCCTGGTTTCAGCAGTAGCAGTCGTTTTTCTCCTTCTTAGTAGTTAATGTAGTGCTGTGTTTTTGACTTTGGCCTGGGAACAGCGCTGATAACACTGATGTTTTCAGTTGCTACTCAATAATGTTTACTTTGACCAAGGACTTTCTGAGTCTCATGCTCTGCCAGGGAGGAGGGGAAGCCAGCAGGAGGCAGAGACAGGACACCTGACCCAAGCTGACCAAAAAGATATTCCATACCACAGCACATCATGCCCAGTATATAACTGGGGGCGGCCACCAGAAAGGGTTAGATCACTGCTCAGTAAGGCTGAGTATCTGTTGGTAGGTGGTGAGTGATTGTATTCTCTTCCCTTGTTATTATTATTATTGATGGTAGCAGTAGTGGTTTATGTTATACCTTAGTTACTGGACTGTTCTTATCTCGACCTGTGGGAGTTACATTCTTCTATTCTCCTCCCCATCCCTCTGAGAGCAGGGGTGGGGGTGGAAAGGGGGAAAGTGAGAGAGGGCTGCATGGCTGAGGGTGGAAAGGGGGGAAGTGAGAGAGGGCTGCATGGCTGATTTGCTGACTGGGTTTAAACCACGACAGTTCTTTTTGGCACCCAATGTGGGGCATGAAGGATTGAGATAACAACAGATCTGACCAGCGTGTGTTTAATTGTATTTGTGATAAGCATTCTTTTTTTCCTGATTAATAGTCACTCGTCGCAATGCCGATTTATTGGCTCTCAAAGTTGTTGCTCTTGATCTCAGAGTTTCAGCATGTTGTACCTTACTTACAGCCAGTATTTGCTGTTTTAGTGTTTGTCGGCTGGGGGGTTTGGGCTAAGGTTCTTGTTTCACTGCACTGTATGGTAATGACTTGTAATACAATAGAATTGTTGATCATAAAACTGATCTGTCTTGCATTCCCAATGTGGTCATCATCTCTATACTTTGGGAGGTATATAATGGAAGTGTTCAGCAATTATACATCTTTTTTTCCTCCCTTGGGTGGTCAGTCTATGAGGGAAACATTCCCACACACCCTAGTGACAAGTACAGCGGCTACTCAAAGTCTGACTATAGCAGATACTCCAGCTACTCCAACCTCAAGTACAGCAGCTACACCAACCTCAGTGACAAGTACAGCAGCCACTCAAACTCCGGCTGCAACACATAGCACAGCTACTCCAGCTCCAAGCAGAGCAGCTACACCAGCCCCAGTGACAAGTACTGCAGCATCATTTGAGAGTACTGAAGGTTTTGAATGGCCTTTGGGTACCCTTGAGACCTGCCTGCTGATTGTGATGGGGATCACCACGTTGGCATGCATACAGGGTATGTTTTACCCACGACCATTTCATCTGATCTCAAGAGTTAAGCGGAGTCATGTTTGTGTCAGACGATGATATAGCAGGACCAAGAGATTTTCCCCAAGGCTGGACAGTCATGAGTGGCAGGGTGTGTGGGACAGTATGGGCAAGTATCTAGTCCACTGGGCCCCTCCAGTGCTTTGGAAGCATTGGAGATGGAAGGCAGCTGTGTGGAGTCCCCAGTGACAAGCTGCAGAAACTGCTGAAGGGGAGGGTGAATTATTTTGAGCCTGGTGGGCCCATGACACCTCAGGCCATCCGGGCAGAGATGCAACATACAGATGGACTCATGATCGAGGGGTGGACTTAGCAATGGATACTATTTCCCAGGTTATACATGAGTGTGAACACTGCACACAGACTCTTCTGCTCTGAAAGACTGTTACAAAAGATGGAGCCCGACATCATGGACTCAGCAGCTTTATAGGGATTGGTCCATGCACTAAGGGATGATCTCTGATCTCTCTCTCTCTCTCTCTCTCTGTTGGAATGTATATATGTAGATATATGAGATAAGAGTGATGGCATATTGAAAATGTGGGATCTGAGCATAACGTGAATGGTATGGAATAAGAGGTGGATACTGTCCTGGGTTCAGCAGTAGCAGTCATTTTTCTCCTTCTTAGTAGCTGGTGCAGTGCTGTGTTTTTGACTTTCGGCCTGGGAACAGCACTGATAACACCGATGTTCTCAGCTGCTGCTAAGCAATGTTTAGTCTGACCAAGGATTTTCTGAGTCTCATGTTCTGCCAGGGAGGAGGGGAAGCCGTGAGGAAGCAGAGACAGGACACCTGACCCAAACTGACCAAAGAGGTATTCCATACCACAGCACTTCATGTCCACTATATAAACTAGGGGCAGTTACCTGTAAGGGTGAGATCACTGCTGCGATCACACTGGGTGTCAGTTGGCAGGTGGTGAGCAGTTGTATTCTCTTCCCCTGTTATTTCCCTTATCATTATTATTACTGGTGGTAGCAGCAGTGATTTGTGTTATACCTTAGTTACTGGACTGTTCTTATCTCAACCCATGGAAGTTACATTCTTTCAATTCTCCTCCCCATCCCTCATGGAGCTCAGGGGTAGAAATTGGGGGGAGTGAGCGAGGGCTGCGTGGCTGATTTGCTGACTGGGTTTAAACCAGAACACAGACTCACTGAAGTTTGCTTGGTATAAATCCATCATCTGGACATCTGCAAATCAAGCTGTTTGTCATGTCCCAAAGAATTAGGTGGTAGAAGACTACAAACACGCAAATAAGCTGTGTATCAGGTATTATTTCTTGGCACTTAGAAGCTGCTGATGAGTAAGTGTCTTCTCTCAACCCTCTGCCAACACTGGTACAGCACCAGAGCAAGGTCCTTTCCTGCTGGCATACTCCAGAGAGAAGCAGACCTGTGTGCCCTCAGTGGCCCTATTGCTGCTCGATGAAAGCCTGCAAGTATTTGGGAACACTGCCCTTCTTTTGCTACCTAAAATGAACCAAAGCAACAAAACCCCCCAGCAAACATCTGTAACTACAGGATTATTGGGTGACTTGCCACTTCAAAAGTGATTAGCAAAGGACCAGTGAAATCTGGCCAGGCTGCTCCTACTTCTGTCCCTTTTCTCCTGAGTTTATTAGAACTCTGTGGGCCAAAACAAGCTCCTCACTCAGCTCCAGAAGTACCATCTATTCATGCAAAATGTCTAGGCTCATTGTCTGACATCCTGACTCTTGCTAAGGGTGCAGTTTGTGACTGGGGTGTGATAGACTTTCTTATCAGCAAGAAGTGTTGCCTACAATATCTGTCTCATCAAGGAACTGCACACCCTCCCTCAGAAAGAGCTCTCTGGAGCCACAGCCCTGAAGAACTCTTTGCCACCATTCCTTGTGCCTTATCCCTAGAAAGAACGAGACTTGTGCCAGTGCTCAGCATCTGGTAGACACAACTGCCTGTGTTGGATTTATCTGTGTTTTGTCACTGACTAGAGCACAGATTGCAAAACCAGGGCTGCAGTGTGCCCCAATAGATTTAGCTGAATTGAATGACCATTTCTTTTTTCTGGGTTTTATCTACCCTTCGGCTTCCAAAGGAGCAGATAAGCTTTTTCACAATACATGGGAAAAAATATCAAGAAGCAGTGCATTCATTAGAAATGAAAGGTTTGGGAAGCAGGTGTCCAGTTTCCTGCTTTTATAATTAACCATGTCATAACATGCTGTGAACTCCACCATGAAAGAATTTTCAACACCATCTTCCTTGAAGAGTTTCAAAATTTCATAGCTTTCATGGGAAGAAATACCTGCCTCCCAGGCCATGCTAGAGCATTTTATACTTTGCATTTAAAGGTTACACAGGTCAAGAGAAATTGCCTGGTAGAAGGTGCCTATTACGCAAATTAATTTAAACCAGCATAAATCCAACCCATGTTGCCTCCAGTGGTCACTTCAAATCACTTTAAAGTGAAATCAAAACTCTCTTACAAAAAAAACATTGAATTTGTTTGTTATTCTAACAATGTTTTAGGAGTAAGTTCTGAATGATACTATCACCTCTGCAAGAGCCCACATGGTACCTGATCAGTAGCTGGTGCTGCGTGCAAAGGGGTAATTCTGTCCCTCACAGTCTAAGAGAAGGTATATGTCGATACAATAATCAATAACTGGGAATGAGAGGAAGAGTCACAGATTCAGGAGACGTCCTGATTGCATTTGCACTCTCACACTAGCATGATCTTCTTTTAGGGGCCAGGAGAGGATGCGTGGCACAAGGGAAATCATTGCATATGTCTATCATATTGCATCTGACTTTCTTTTGAGCCCAGTAACCCAGGGCACAACTGCTATTCACACTGTTGACTTTGCTGGTGGGCAAGATCCTATGGAAAAATTCATGAGTGCTGCCTTTGACCGAAACAATATAGTGCAGTAGGATTCTTCACCTTGTGTTATAAAGTACAAAACCAAACTCACTGTAATTTGTTGTGCTTAAAAAATATTTTCCTAGCCCATCAGTATTGCATTGTGGCTCAAGAAAGTCAAGAATGTAAAAATAGAGTCTAGTGTAGGAATAGCCCTTCTTCTTTTTATTTTTATGAGCTATCCTCTCCATTGTATTAGTGCAAAGATTCTCTGGATCAGACCCTTTCAAGAAAGGTACTCCATTAGTCCAAAGACTTATGGGCATATCTATTAGAGAGAGGTAGGTTTGTACTATGATACAGTTTGTAACTACCATACAGTTTGTACTACCAAACAGATAGAGTTTGCTCCATACTTCGAAGGAGGGTAAAGTATTAATTAAGTGAATTATACACACCTCTCACCTGCCTCACCAAAAGTGGAGTTCAAAGGATTGCTGAGGGAAAGGCCATGGCCCCCACAAACAGACAGAAGTTTTTGCAGACTGCTGGATGCTCTAAAACTGCATGTGCTGTTCTAGCATCCCCCCTTCCTAGTGTCTTCTGAGAAGTAGCTGTCACCCACAGTTTGAAAAACACTACATTCCTTTCTGTGGAGGAGACACAGTAAGAGCTGCAATCTGCCAGATTTGCAGATTCAAGATGGATCATGAACTCCTTTATGCTTTCAAACCACAAAGTTTTCCCCATAGAAGCAAAGGATGTATGGGCAGAACAGGGGAAGTCTTTTGATCCTGCCTATCTTGTTCCAAAATTAATAACCTTCAATTGTCCTTAGCAGCCCCCTTCCCATACACACACACATTACACTGAATTTATTTTTTCATCAGTTCATAAGTCAGCAGGTACTGGCAGAGTCTTGTATAGAGATGAACAGACAGGAAGGAGAACAGTTTGGGAGAAGTTAAAACACAAGCAAAAAGACAAAGAGAACAGTTATATATCCTTGGTGGCTGGCTCATTCTTTGCCTACATGTTGCAGGATTACATATGTAAGGTTAGTTAGAGAGCTCCTTGACGAGGACAATCCCTCCTACACGTTTAAACAGAGCCTAACAAGATAAGGCCTCAAGCAAGTGGCAACACAGTAAAAACCTTATATCCATGTTAATTGACAGAACATGGGGTGACAGATCACTGTGCTTAGATTTCTTTTGGGAAGCTCCTCTTACAAAAGTGGCAAATCAGTCACTGAATCCACTAAATCCCTCAGGACAGAAGATGAGCCCTTTGCTAGTATGCCACAGTGAACAGCAGTGAGAGCCTGAAATTTTTCCATGGGGAAGCATGCCATGAAAAGGGTGCTAATGCCTGGTTTGGCTGATCTCCAGGACACACTTTGCAGCTACTCTGCTCAAAGAAAGGGAAGACTCAGGTGATGGCTGAGGAACACTTTTACCGTCTTTGTAGAACCCAAACACTTGGCTGATATTTAATGTTTACTCTCAAATATTACCTCTCTTGGAAAAACCATGAAGGCAAAGAAAAAACTATTTCACTGTAGTCACATAGAGAATGCAAGAATGGGGACAGGTTTGCAGGAGCACTAACTCTCTGCCTTACTGACCTTTCCCCAGGCACCTTTGGTGTGATTCCAGCTTGGCTTTCCCTCTATGAGGATGGGAGTACACTAGCTTTCTCCCTGGGTAGGATGTGAAGGAAGTGGGGGCTGGTCTGGCCTCGCTGTTTTTTCCTTCCTTCCTCCACTGATCACCTCCACGCTGCAGTACCACATCAGCCTAGTGGCCCTTCTGCTTCTCTCATGGGTTCTTGGCATCAATTCTCCTTCCATCATCAGGAAGGTAACAGCTGGACTGGGAAAATGAGACTTTGACAGACTGAGAAGAGGCTGAGTTCTCCCATCCCAGTGAAGAGGAGGTGGCGACAGCCACAGCAGAAGTAATACCTCTCCAACAAACTGGTGATCTGAGGAAACTCAAATTTGTCTACTGGGGTTGTCTTTCCTCACAGGAAAACCTGTCAGGAAGGAAGATTTCCTAAAGATAACTGGGTGATGGGCCAACTGCCACTAATGCATACATTTTCTCTCTGGCTTTTACAGTTCTAAGGTGCATTTTTTACAGCAAAGCTTGTTGAGCAGTGAGGGCACAAGGTGCTCTCCAGCGGCAAAGCATGTCATGGCTGCCTAAGATGTCCAGTACAGTCCAAAGCAGCACATGTTCCAGCTCTGCTGGAGCAGAACTGAGTTGTGTGTGTGCAACCTGCCAAATGCAGGGAAACAAAAGATTCTTTTAGCAGGATACTGAATAGATAAGAAGGTATGAAGATTTGTTTTGGTCTAAACATAAGCATGTTACTAGAAGTGAAGTTTCATTAGAATCCTTTGAGAGTCTAATCTGACTGGCCATCTATTGGACTCACACACTCTAGCCATCATCTCATCTTCCACCTTCTGCCCATTTCTGGATGAATTTAACTAGTTTGCTGAAGGACACCACTTCTTTTCAGGAAGCATCATGTTTTGTGTGCTTTGATACCGAGAAGAAGGGATGGTGCATTGCAGTCATGTTCACCAGCTGTTGCATCTCCGAGCAGATGGCCATTTTGTAAGCTGCTCCCCTGGCAGGGGGCCAAGGTAGGAAGAATACCTTCAAGGCTTTTGTTAGTGTGCTGTACCTGAATTATTATTACCACACAAATCTTCTGTGAAAAAAAAAACCCGGACCAGTCATCCTGAAACCAGTTCTGTACCTGTTCTTTGATGTCTGCACTTTTCACTGGAACATGAGTAATAGAGAAATAAGTATGAAATGCTTGCTCCGTCTAGCAGCCATCTACCTTGAGCCAGACAAATAAACCACAGTTTTTAAGAGCCTTTTTCTGCCTGTAGAATACCGCTTTGTTTGTCATCAATTGCATATTTTGGCAAATAGGAAAAAGCTTATCTCTCCTTTCCAGAAACTCATGCAGCTGTAGAATAGCTCCAGAAACTTGTCAGTCTTTACTAAGAAAAAAATATAGGTTTAACATCCCTTTCCAGGAAACTGTCTGAACCTTCAGAAGGAGAGAAGGTGTAAAAATTAGTTCACTGAGCTATGCCATTCTGTCCTGATTTTTACTGTTTAATTCCAATTCAAGGATCTTATCAGGTATATTTTCAAATGCAAACTACAGTAACTTTTACCATTACATTGTTTCTATACTAGATATTTTTTATTTAGCTTCCAAATTAGCATTTATCCCTCCAGTGCAAAATGTATTGTATTTTTTGTTTGATTAATTTGTAATTAAAATTTAAGCAAGTATGTCTGGTTTCTAGCAGATGGAAGCAAAGGCATAGCTTTGACCCTAGTTACAGTTTTGTTTAACCCCCTCCAGAGAAACTGGAAAAATTACTGTGCATTAATATACAGCCTTTCACCACCAGACCTGTTAGTGTACATTATGGACTAATGATAATAATTATATTGTCAAACAATTCAAACTGTGTAACAATACAAACTCCTCCAAAATGAGAAGTGCTATAGGTAATGAAACCTACTTTTCTTTATGCAGTCAGCTCAAACCTCTTTTTGAACAATCTAGTGTTAAATAAATACTGGGTCTGGTTGCCCCCTCCTCCAGCAGAGTCATAGGAGGGGGCAGAATGGAAGGAAATCTCCAGAAAGTTTTGCCTTGTTGAGAGTGTGGCTAAGCTTTTGCCTGAGGGTGGAATTGCTCATTCCCTAGGTTGCCCACTCCTCTCATGCATGTGAATGGGGTGTAAAATGACACCCCACCTAGAGGAGTTTTTGGTGAGGGTCTCAGGTGGGCTAGGAGAGGATATGTGAGCTCTTTTTGGCATGGCTGTTGTGGTTATGGTTCACTGGGCACGCAGGTATTACAAGCTTGAAGCACAGCATCACTACTACAGCACTATTGGTCTTCTTTGCAGGAGTCATGGAGCTTAACAGCTGAGCAATGCATCCTCTCGGCCCTGGAGCCATGGATCAAGTGCTATGGTAGGACAGGGACCCTATTTTGACTTCAGTGTTAGTAACCTGCCCATTTCTAAAGCACAGTTCTGTGGTTCTCTATGTGACAGATCAACTCAGTGCATCTGGGTGACTTGTTCTTACTAGCACTTTTTGTTAATTTAGTCCCTCATTGCAAAGTAGAGCTGTGAGAGCAGGTAAAGCTCAAAGTCTCTGTCAAGTTCAGTATGGTAGAAGCTGAGGGAATATGGAAGATGTTTTCCTATTTCTGAGTATATTATGCAGAGTTAGTGCTAGGAGGAGCAGCAGACACAGGGAGCGGTGTGGCACTGGCTTGCAGGTGGATGCATTGAGAGGCTTTGTTGGTAGCTTTTCATTTCCCACCTTTGGTCCAGAAGTTGTTTCCCCACAGGTGGGCTGCTGGAATATCTACAATCCATGCCAGCTCCCGTAACTGCTGCAGATTGTGGGATGGCTCTGCCTTGGGCCTGGGTGGGAGCACACACAGGCTCTGCAGTGGTGGCTGCTGGGATAACAACCTCCAGCAGCAATGCAGTAACAAGCAGGCAGAGGCAATAATGCCTTAAGCTGTTTCTGAGGTCTTGAGCACGGCCGTGTGATTGAGGACACTATGGAAAGCAGCGTAGGCAGGCAAAGCTGCTGGTGTGGACAGGATATCATGGGGCGGGAGACAATCCATTCATCCTCCCTGTACCTTGTGGAGTCATCCATGTCAGATGCAAACTTGCTTTTTTAGGTCAAAGCCACACATAGCGGGAGGGGGGGTGGGGTTGCATAGTACACAGAAGATTCTTTTTCCACAA
>JAOEHX010016316.1:3386-33687 GCA_025448015.1 Bolborhynchus lineola | reverse complement strand
CCCGCTTGTATAATGCAAAAAGGAAAAGATCTTCATGGTGTTATGTTACAGAAATAGGACAAGCTAAGGCTACTAAGAATGATTTTGTCAAAAAAACCCCAAATAACCTGCATATTAAGAGGCAAACAAACTCTCAGAACTGTTTCAAACATTCAAAAGAAAAGTGAAATGCCTATTTTTTGTCTTCACAAGGTTTATCATTGATTTAAGTATCTATACAATATATTTTATTTAATGTAAATAAGCAGGGTAGGGTTTGGAGTACTAAAGAGGTGTATCTGTACCTTTATTGAAAAGGAATCAGGTAAGTTTTTGTGAGAATCTTGAAAAACTGTTTGCCAAGTCAAAATTCAACTTTTAAGGAAGAGGAGGAATAGCTCTCAGTGAAGAAATTGTTGTAGGCAACTTTTGTGAAGGAATCAGATCCATAGCTCCCCTAGAGTAGCTCACTTACAGGAGCAAGCAATATTTCAGCTGTGACAAAAAAACCCCATAAAAGATCAGAAGATGTTCCCACAGTAACACACCACTCTCCACTTTGAACGAGGAGATGCAAAAGGCTGGTAGATTACTTGTATAGAATTGCCTCAGCAGGGCTTGATCAGATGCATTAATGTGTTTAGTCTTTTTTTTATGACTTCCTAACATTTGCTTCAATGTACCAACCTTGTGTTCTTTCACTTAAGAAGTGTAATCTGAAAGAAGAGATTCCCTTCTCCTGATTTCACATATCAGTCATCAAGGTCTGAGCCTTATATAGTCAAAATACTGTCTTTCTGCAGTCCGTGGAAAGAGGTAGGCATTTTCAGGTCATGATTCATCTAAACTACTTTGGATAAAGAGAATTCCATTCTAAAAATGCCTGTTTATTTCTTCAAATTACAGAAAGACCACTGAGCCATTAGTTCAGACTTATGCATCTGTGTTTGCTCAGATGAATCCCACCCAAGATGGTCTCACAGAGACTGGGTACTTGGGTACTTTGTTCTTCCTGAAGATGCAAGTCTGTTTACAAGTGGAATGTGACATTGTACTTTGAGCACCTTACTGTTTTGAGACGTAAGTTAGGATGTTCCAGAGTGGACATGTGCTCTAAGTAGACACAAAGCCATGTACTTCCCATAGTGATTATTTCTTAAGTGCTGCCTCAAATGCTTTGTTGTTCCCACAGTTGCAGTAAAGCTTAGGGCTGTCTAGGTATTCCTTTGTTTCTAGCCCCATGTTATTTTTTGTTAAAGCTCTTTTAATGTAACCTTTGAATGTACTTTCAGCTTTGAGGTTCTCAGGAGCAATTGAGAAAGTGCTTTGACATCTTGGTATGATATGCAGTTGTCTATTTGGTATTCTCGAGTTTTACTTGAGTGGATCGAGAACTAGATAAACCAAGCTTGAGCCTAAATAAGAGTTTGCTTAGATATTCATATTGACAGAAGAAACTTTTGATTGTGCTCAAAACTGTGAGGATACAATCAGTATGTAAAAACACATGGAGTGAGCAATTGCCTGCAATGGAAAAGATTGATACAGTCTGCTTGAAGAAAGTAAAATTCAGCTTAAAATTTAACTTGATGTGCCTAGCCTATAAGAAACTTCCTAGAGCATTCAGTTCTGCTGGGTTGTTTAATATTCTCCTGTGATAAACATTGAACTGTGTCACTTGGGACTTTAAAGTAATGCCAGAATAAAGCATTAGAAAGACACTGTAGCAATTTATTCTTCACTGGCAGATCAGGAAGCTAACTTACCTAGAAGGTCTTTCCCAGCTCAAATTCAAACAAGTTTGTGATTCTGTGATTGTGAAGACTAATAACCTTTCACCATTAAAGGTCATCTTTTTACTTCATGGTTAAGATGACACCAGCTACTGCTGCTTTTTGTCTTCAAATATTTGAGTACATTTTTTTTATCACATGATTCTATTTCTGTAAAAATATATTTGTAGTCCTTTAGCATCCCTTCCTCTCTTTTCTTTTCTTCTTCTCCCCCTTTTCAAACAGCTGCCCCGTTTCGTCAGCTATATCTCTGCTGTGCAGTCTTGAGGAGCTGTTTGTTGTTTTCAGCCACATATTTATCTGAATCAATCAAATTAATTCCAAGAGACTAGTCTGGACATGGATTGAATACTGAGGCATTAGGTGTAGTGGAGCATTACTTGCAGTGTTTAATCAGTGCCCATATGTAATTTCTTGGGATAAGCATGGGGTCCACCTGAGAAGGCTGCTACAAGTACTGAAAGAATTAAATGGCAACTTTTGAAGTGCCCATGAAATTGTCAGAGATATGTTCTGCAAAGAGAGGCATGATTTTTTGCTCTATCACTTTTAACAGGCATAGAGTTAAATTTGTTCTGAAATGCAGCTGGCTCTTAGATCCGATAGAGTTTTAGTAATTCACAGTAGGCCAAGAGGAACTGTGTGATGTAATGGTATTTTTGAGATTTAAGGATTTAGATTTATCAAAGTGGGGAGTATAAGTCCTCATTTCCAGTAAGGAAGGGAAAGTGGATTTTATGGTTTTGTATAAGAGTAACTCAGTATGCCGTTTGTGTTTTAATATATTCATTGCTGAAAACAGACATTAAGTTTGAACTTTACTGTATGCTCCTGTTTCTCATACTCATAGCTTATGAACAAGAGAGCACATACCTCCCATTGGACAGCACTGCCATTCATGCAGTGGTGGCAAAGTTTTAACCTAAGTGAGGTATTGAGAAACACCAGATGTATTAGTTTCCATAAAGCTACCATATATCTAAGTATTTCCAGAACCACACCACCTTTTTCTTCCAGGAAATTTTGTGAAGTGGACAAAAAGAAGTATTTGGTAGTTTGTCTGGGATTGCAGGTGTCTTGGCAATCTGGATAGAGCAATAGCTGTAGGTGACTAGAAATCCCAGAAGAACACCCACTGCTTAGGCACAGATCAGTTGAATCTTTTTTTTCCAGCATGCCAGTCAAAAATTAAAAGCAACAGAAAAGAAGGCTTAATAGCTCCCTAGGAAACAAAATATCAAAGGTATGCAAGCTCTCTACTATTTTCAATTAGTCTTTCTCTTTCTCATGAGCCTTATAAATTTCTGTCCCATTAACTGAAAAGTTTCCTTATGCAAGAAAACTATTTAAGGTCCATATATATGTACTTGCCTTTTTTGATTAAATTGTATTTTCTTGTCCACTCTTTCCATAGTATACCTAGAATATGAGAATATGTGTTCTGTCTTCCCCTTCACTTGCAGCTCAGCGCTGTCTTTTTTTCTTATATCCCATCTGAATTGTTGGCAGGTTCTGCAGAGTATGTGTCTCCTTTTTTCCAAGGTAGCTTTTTTGTTGCACATGCAGTGTAATAAATAAATACATAGTAATTGCAAAGTTTACAAATATGACAAACTATTTAACATATACACAAAAAAAGGAATATTCATTCTTCCTATTGTTTCCAAACATAAATCTGAAAAATGCACTATATTGTTTTCATGAGGAGACATTGTATCTATTTCAACAGTAGAGAGGAACATTCAAAACAACTTTGGACAGAAATGGAGAAATATCCCACTGAAAATGGAGATGGAGCTGAAGTAACTATTCAAGGTGGAATTTATCCAGTGCAGCACCTCTGCGCAAGTGCTGTAAGGTACCTTGGAATGTAGGCATTTTATATAGCACTAAAAAGTTTGCATATACAGCAGTACAGGATTGGGTAAGATAGCCAAATTTCATTTAGATGTGATGCTCAGTTATCTGTCCTGGCACAGAGTACTGTGCTTGCAAGAAAACTGTCATCCTTCACATCAGATCTTTCAGAGAGACTGTAGTAAAAGGCTGGACTGGAGTATCCGTAAAAAAAACAAACTTTGTATTCCCTTTCTTATGCTGTCTTTATCTCTCATGCTTAATGGCCAAAGAATTACATGATGGAAGGGAGAAGGCATTCCTGTCTGGTACTGGTTCCAAGTTTGAAATAAAACTGACACTAATAGCTCTAAATTCTGTGCATAGCCTCCACAGCATTCAGCCTTTTGATATAGGTTGCTATGAAAGCTGAAAAGGATTTGAGAGAGCCAAAAGGATTTGAGTTGCTGTACCAGTTAAAGCAGTGGTTTTTGAGAATATCAGGATCCAGAACGGTCTCCTTTTACACATATATATATATATTATTTTTAGCTTTACTTGCTAAATCACTGTGTGAGCCACTGTTAACCTGTGCATTCAGTCTGATGATGTAGAGACAATTAGCATTGTGCTCTGAAAAACAGCATTGCAGGAGTGTAAATATCAGATTCCCCCCTCCCTCACCACCACCCTTTTTTTTTTCATCTGTACAAATCTGAAACCAAATACTTTAATTTGCATTGGTGAGAGCCAGGAGCAATGCAAACAATCATAATTCTGTCCTCATTGATAAGGTGATGACTCCAGCATAGCATTCTGTGCTGAAGAGGTTTTTGCTCTTCGAAGAAATGCAGAGGATAGGATGACGCTACTTACAGAAATAATAAAAAATGTTTCAGCCATATGTGCATTTAACAAATGAAGTATCATCTTTGGACTTGTTCATATTTGGTTGCTTTTAATCTGAGTAAACAACTGAATTGATTAGAGAGAGCTGTATATACTGCAGCTTTTTGCATTGCTGTGCATCAGGAGTGTATTTGGACCAGTTTTACTGCTTTTTGGATGGGAATTAATTTTGCGTCAGAAGACATAATTCTGTAGGCAAGCCTCACTGCTCTAGAGATATTTTGTCGGCTTATCAGCTGCCTTCCCAGGCTGCTTTTATCTGTTGCAGGCAAGCCTTTCTATGGCACTGCTATCATACATGTTTGCAGAGAACAGATACTGGCTTCTTACTCTGAATACTCTGAATGCTGGCTAAAAGCACTGCTCTTTGGCATTGCTCTCAAATCCTCTAAGAGTCTACATCATCTTCTTTTCCAGATAACTCTTTGTATGCCTGATCATTATGTTTGCAGTTAGACCCATACAGAAACCCTAAATGGTTCCTCCCTGTAGGAAAAGACTACAAAGAGAGCTAAGAAGCTTTCATCATTAGAGGTAAGCTTTTTTTGAGGCCATTGTAAGGCTATTGGTATGGGTAAGTTATTGTAGCCATACTGGGAAGAGGCCTCAGAGAGCTTGAGGATGCTTCCTCAAAATTGTGTCAGTGTGAACTTTTCGAGAACTACTTGTGTTGTTAGTAAGGGTAGCATAGGAAGGATAGCTCTGGTTAATTGTCAGAACATGATCTGGTGTTGTTCCTCACTAGTCTATGAGTAACTATAGCTCATAGTGAAGTAAATCAAAAAATTTTCAGGCACATTTCACCTGAGTGAAGTCCACCTGCATTTAGGCAAGTAATAGAGGTATCTAAACCAGAAACTTAGTGATTACCTTAAATGCCTTCCGTAGTGTGTCTTTAGAGGAGGAAGTCACTAACCCCCAGTCAGAAATTTTTATGTGAAATATTTTCCCCAGTGTAGTCTTTAACAAGAAAGTCTAAGGATGCTCTTAGCTTGGATAGCTTGCTCATTTCCTTAAGCTTGTGGTTGCAGTTCTGAATGCTTAATCTGACAGACTATTTTGAGTACTTGTAAATTATTAGACTATTATTGAATGGTTACTATGAGGAGTCTATTAAGGGAATATAATTATAAAAGCGCTCTAATTCACCTTGCCTTTTACATTTGTAGATAACTTTGTAAAATCTGTGTTACTTAGTGTGTGATGACTAGGATTTCTAGGACTCTGGATATTTTATTCTCTGATTGTGTGTATCTTAATTGCCACTAAAATGTTGAATAATAAACTGGGTGCCACTGTAAAAACAAAACAAAAAAAAAAAAAAACAACCCAAAACCCAGCCAACCAAACAAAAAAAAAAAACAAAAAAAAACCCCAAAAATAAAAACCCCAAAAAAACAAACAAACAAAAAAACCCAACAACAAACCAAAAAAACCCCAACACCCCAAAAAAACCCAAACATACAAAATTTTTGACAGTGGTATATATTTTCTGCTAAGTTTTAGTAGAAGGATCCTCTTCAGATTCAAGCATTCACACAGTCCTTTTTGCCCAATAATTACTACAACAAAACTCCAGAGTCTGCACTGCACTTTTAAGATTAAGAACAGAGGATTTAAACACCTTGAGCAAAAAAGAAAATTCTGCACATGCTTTGTGAAAACACTGTTTATGCCCCTCATCTATGACATCATTTACTTTTACTGATGAAAATATTTCAACTTTCAACAAAGTTTTCCCCAGATTGCATTGAAGCACAAAATGCCGCACTTATTTCTAGGTTTAATTCTTTTATAAAGCGCCTTTGCTTGGACTAAAATGATAGCAACAATTCTAAGTCTTAAGAGAAACATTTTAAAACAATATCAAAATATGTTCTCTGACAACCTATAGTATGTCTACATGAAAAATCAAACCTTACTCTTCACTGAACAGCTTAGCAGCGAGAATCAAGGGCTCTTCCCATTTTATTATCACAACAGGAACAAGTATTTTCTATGTAATCTCAGTTCCAAGTATATATGCTGAATGAACACATTCCAGATGCTTCAGCTACTCTAGCACTATAAAGTTACAAATCTCTTAAAGTTTTCTATATCTACCTTTGTTTAGATACAGTAACTTGGCAGAATGATAGCTTAATAATATGCTCTTAAGAATAATATTATCCCATTGCAGTGAAATAATTTCTACATTAGGTATTTAGAGCCTAATAATTATAATCAATTAAAAATACAAACTTTTACTGCAAGTAAGGAGCTAAAAAATCCCCAAACAAGTAACAATCAATATTCCCTTACTAAAAGCATGTTAGACATGATACACTCAGGACAGTAGGCCCACATTATATTACCATTTTATACCTTATATTCAAAGCATACTTTTTACTTGCATATTGTATACTACAGTAAACAAGACTCTACAGAGCAGAACCTTACTGAATTTCAGGTCTTTGGGGAGAGAACAACTTATGACACAGTTCTCTGACATCAGTCCTGGAAGCTACAGGTATGTATAACTAGACTGGAATTTCTTCAATTTCTGAAAGAAGTCTCAAAAACTGCCAGCATGGTCCAAGCTTCAAAACACTTTTTTTAACAGCACTCATATTAAGAGCTTTCACTTTATTTTAAAGAAAGAAAATTAAAATTGGCCTCTCTCACAATAACTGGCAGACTAATAAATACTCTGATGAAAGCATCAATAAAACAAAAGCATTCTACCCCTGCAATATGAAACAATTTTTACAGGTTTCTGAATGGACAAGGAGCAGCATTCCTGAATGTAAGAAAAAAAAAAAAAAAAAGAAAATAATAACAGATACACAACAGTTCAGACACAGTCTCTCACAATGACTGATGTGTATCCATTATTCAAGGAGTGCAATTCTTCAGCGTCCTGGCTTCAGCAGTAGCAGTCATTTTTATTCCTTCTTAGTAGCTGGTGCAATGCTGTGGTTTTGATTTTCAGCCTGAGAACAGCACTGATAACACCAATGTTTTTAGTTGCTGCTCAGTAATGTTTACTCTGACCAAGGACTTTCTGAGTCTCACACTCTGCCAGGGAGGAGGGGAAGCCGGGAGGAAGCAGAGACAGGACACCTGACCCAAACTAGCCAAAGAGGTATTCCAACCACAGCTCATCATGCCCAATATATAAACTGGGGGGAGTTACCCAGAAGGCCCAGATCACTGCTTGGGTCGAGCTGCACATTGGTCAGAGGGTGGTGAGCAGTTGTATTCTCTTTGCTTGTTATTTTCTTTATCATTATTATTACTGGTGGTAGCAGTAGTGGTTTTGTATTATAACTCAGTTACTGGACTGTTCTTACCTCAACCTGTGGGAGTTAAAAGTCTTTCGAGCCTCCTCTCCATCTCTGCAGGAGAGGGGCAGGAATAAACGGGGAGATTGACTGAGCAGCTGCGCAGTTCTGAGTTACCGGCTGGCCTTAAACCATGATATTCAGCAACAGCCACGTGATCACCACTTCATGAAATGATTTGATAAATTAAATTTTCTCAGAATAGTACAAGTACTGATGTACCTTGTAATATTTTTACTCAGTTCTTCAAAATATAGTTTGATAAGACTTGACTTTTTAATAGGGAGACAGAAAAAGTGTCTCTGTTGTTACATCTTGTGACCAACAGGAAGCATATTCTTGAAATTAAAACAGTGCTGGATTCCCTCTCTCCTATCTCTTAGCATCCTTTAATAGTATCCATCATTAAAGTCAAAGACAGCATCATTGTCATGTGCTTGTAATAGTAATGGTCAGACACTCTCCACGAGCTCTGCAAATTAGAAATGTTCATTCTTTGAAACAAACTTATTTCATGAATAATGACAACAAACAGCTTAGAGAGGTTTTCAGAAGGGCTTACAATCTGTTTTATTCTTACACTTAAAACTTTTTTGTTTGCTTCTGTAATGATTTCACATCAACACTGAAAACAGGTATCTGCAGAACTGCATGAGTTAACTTTAATGCCCTCCATTATATCATGTCTCCAAGTATCTTGCATAGGCATTTAGTTCCTTTAGGAATCACACAGCATCTACTGACAGCTCTGATGAGACAATCTCCTGTCTGAGTTCAGATGCCTATATTCACTGTTTTTACCTGCTGCCTCATCTTCTGATGCTCTTACAAAGTGTTTGTGACTTAATTAAAAGGGAGAATTCCTCACCTTTCTAAATGAGTGAGGACAACCTTGTCTTCAAAAAGAATTGTAGCACATGACAGGCACAGCACAACTATGGAACAGACAGAATGTCTTTCACAGCTAGCTGCATTAACATCCTCAAACTCAATGAAAAATTCCCCCAAACTTATAGGCTTCTCTTACGACCATCTCAAGATAATTCAAATTCAAGCAGACACATAACAAAAATAAAAACTCTAAAGCATGTATAAAATTAATTTAGAAGGTATACCGAGCACTATTCAGTACCTCTTCAAGCACCTCTTTCAGGTAAGTGAAATGCACACAAGACACATATGAAAGGGGTTAACTGAAAAAGGGCAGTAATAGTAGGTACATTAATATATTTAGTATCCAGTTTACATTACAGCTTCTTTGTTTCTAGTACTTTCACAGAAAAGGACAGTCTCCCATGATGACTTACATTAAGAACCATCAAAACTATGAATGGCAACATACATTGTCATTTGGTTGAGTAGTGACTACACTTCCAATTCAATTTTCAACATTTTCTAAAAAGTTCCCAGTGATTTAATCTGTTAATGCTTGCAAGAGTCTGGCTCAAAGTTATCATTTCCGGTTTCATTTTAATAATGAACAGCATAGAATTAAGTTTGCATTAATTTTACCTTTTCTCTAGCATGCAGAATGTATTATTTCACAGTTAATAATGTTTCAGCAATACAGCAGCAGTTCACTTATTTCAAGCCTTGTCTCCTCCTATGACAGTTTAAGTGATCCATAAAATAAGCTACTCATTTTAATTACGAGACATGGGGCTACTGCCCACTGACAGAGACTCATTTTCTTTCCAGAACTTGTGTATCAGTTGTGTAGCATTGTAAGAAGTATTCTGTGAATACAGTTCTGCCTCACCGTTCTAGAGCAAAGCAATTTGTTGATAGCAAGTATTTTTTTTTAATTAAATAAAAGTAGCCTAAGTAGTCTGGGAAGTCCTAAAGACAGCAGATTGATTTGGCCTGCACACGTGATAGAGCTCAAACAGATGAAGAATGCAGTCATTTTACTGGAAGAACGCAAATGCAATTCAAGAAGGACCAGAAACAAATTCAATCCAGGCTGATTTTATTGCTAGAGCCTTGGAACAGGGCAAGTTCCCAGTCCCTGTCACACAGATCACATACAAAAGGGCACGACTGTCAGGATGCAAGAATCCAGAGTGCAATATGCTAGCTGTCAAATCATGCTTCTCTGGATAAGCAGCAGCAGCACTGAAAAGGGTGTACAATCAAAAATAAATCAAGGTTTACAGCAACAAATAAACAATTTTAAGAGAACCAAAATTTTCAGTGATGCAGTTCACTTGGAACTAAAGGATACCTAATGCCTCAAAACCAGTCTGGTTTTGCTTAAGTCTATCCAAAAATCAATTCAATTCATGGAAAATAAATATTAAGCTATACTGTAGTTGTCTATTATATGAAAACAATGAAATCACACAGCATAGTGTCAGTTCACAGTAAAATGTTTGTATTACTTGTATAATACTGGTACAAGTTGCATTACATGTAACTTAGAATGAAAACCTAAAGCAAATTCTGATGTGTAATTTAAAATTAGCAGACACTTCTGTTCAATCATTAACAAATAGTTTTCCAGTTGTGGAAAATCCTGCCATAAATGCAATGACTGTGACAAAAAGGTGTAAATCTGACCCTACTAGGAAGTAATGTAACGATTCTGTATTCCTCAAGCACTTATAAATACAACTGTATAAAATGTTGTCTGTATCTTGTACTGGGGTTTTTTTGATTTAAAACCAAAAAAAACCCAAAAAACCCCTCAAAACCAACCTGCCAGAAATCTGGCCAGACACAATTGCTAAGCAATACAATAAGAAGAAATACAGTACTAATGCTGGACTATCTGATTTGTTCTCACTGATGGGAAACTAATGAGAACTTCATTGCAGTTTTGGTATACAGCCAAGTAAATGTGTTTATAAAGAAAGTCTCTTAACATATGCAAGGTCATTATGTAATGAACTAGAATGAAAAAAGCAATAGCTGTTACAGGGTGGCTGACCTTTCAATTTAGCACAACAACAGTATTTTATTGAAAAATATTGATTTTTTTTTTTAATTTTGCAAGATATGGACTGTAAATACAGTAGAGTTTGCAGGGAAAAAAAATACCTTTTTCTTTTATATGCTCTAAATCACACTCATAAATAGATTTTAAAAATACTTTTAAAATCATTCACAAAAAAATGAATAAAGAATGTAAATTCAATAGTAATAGTTCCAATTTAGTAAGATATATATTTAACATAGAGATGTAAGTCTTCAGTTATGAAAATAGTTATCTGAGCAACATATCTCACATAAGCTGCACAGTTGCAGTCAACGCAAGTACCTTGAGGTCTTACACTCACAATTCATAAAGAACAGTCACCCATAGGAGACGTTTTCTAATTTCAGTTAAGTCTCCAAAGCAAGCCTGCTATGTTCAAAGCACTCCACCTAAGCTACCTGCCTAAAATTATCAAATGCAAACATGAAATTATAAATTTATTTTATGATCGTCAGGATCTGGCAGTTTCAATTACTTATATCTTCTTTCCAGAATAGCCAACTCATCCAGCACCAACAGAGATAAAATCTTCCTTTAAATAAAATAGTTGAACATTAAACCTACCATTAATATAGTTCAAAGTATGAACCAAGTGTAGTTAAAACTACTCACACACCATACAAAAGAATGATTAACGACATGCTCAATCTGAGAATATATTCCAAGATCTCTCTTTTACTATATACTAGAATTATACATAATGCATTTTGTTTCTTAAAACTCTGTTCAGTTCATCAATATTTTTTAATTAATTCCTAGTTTATTAATATTTAATAACCAGTTTGATACATACTGAGAACAAGAGATGAGGACTGCATTCTAAAAATTTCTGGTTTTAAATGCCAAAGAATCACACCAGTAGAAAAATTAACATATTCTTCCTTGTGAATCTTTCTGAAAGATACAAATGTGTTCATAAATTCAAATTCACAGGATAATTTGATTTCCAATTTACTTCTCTTGTAGTATTTTCTTTCTCTCCCCACCGCTATACAAAAATATGCCACGCATTTTTATCCCCTCTAAATTTTGTATTCTGAATTCTACTAATACCTCATCTTTAAAGAAAATATGCAGATAGCCTTCGGTTTGGGAGGTTTTCAGATTTCCTTGATTATGAGGTATTTTTTAGCAGCAGGATACAAAAGACACTCTTTAATCTTCTTAGTACCAGAACAAAACATGCTTTTGAATCCAGATAAAAATCACTACATCATGAATGTTAATGTCATTCTGTGCAAAATAATATCATAGGACTAGAAAAGACCATCTCTTTAGGGAGAAATATTGTGTTAAAAGTGGATTATTCTTTTAGTAGTGCAATGGAAAGGCATTCCATCTAGTCCCAGAAGAAAAATCAAAATATGCATTTAAATAGAAATATTGTGAAATGGATAGGACAAAAGAAAACCCCTCAGAATCATAAAGAACTATGTATATATGCACACACACACACATAAGTGTACATGCATACACAAAAAAAATACATACATGACATTTATACTTTTTTATTTTATTCTATACATATACATTCATGTATATAATTTGAAATTTTAAAAGATAAGTTTGTAGCTCTAGGCTTGTTTTGCAAATATCAAGATACAGTTGCATTCACATTACTGGTCTTGGCCACAGTTTCAAATAATATACACAACTCAGCTCTATGCAAAAAGTTGGGTGCATTCTTTTTTGATTTTCTGCATATTTTGTGCCAGACCATATTCTAAACAGCTTTTACAAAGTGATAATGTTTCACTGACAGTGTTTTGTGTACTTCACATAAAATTAAATCTCAGACAAACCTTGAGAAAAAGCAAGCAGAAAGCTAAGCAATACAGCATGTTGCTCTTTTTGACCCACGAACGATTATCAGTTATTTTAGAAATTATGACAGTTTTCTCAAGTCCTTAAGGAGTCTGACACCATTGGTATAGCTTTTAACACTGCATTTATGTTTATATTACAATACAATAAAACAGCAGGAATACAGTTCAAATTACTTGGGTACTGGATGCCTTATTGAAAATAACAGTATTACCATAAAATAAAAAAAACCCAAAAAAACCAAAACCAGATTTCTTTGAATGTGCTAAGTAATCACTGCAATCCATGCTGCATGTGAATTATGGGATGAAATTTGGAAGACTTCATCAATTGCAATGACTACTACAACTGTCTCTAATGGAAGGCTATGTTCATTAACAATGAACACTAATCAAACTGAATAACCAGTGATATGTCAATACTTAAAAAGTCATTGTGAAATCAGTGCCATGTTAAATCTTCATTGTTACAATACAGATGACTTCATCATTAGAACTAATATTTAAGGTTCTTTGTCAGGAATGAATAAAAAGCAGAATGCAAACAACACAACTACTTTCCTTCCTTTCCCTGCAGTGCTACCATAAACTACAATACCAATGGCACAGTAGTTAACTTACCGGACTGTATTAGTAATTTTATCATTATTCTTTCATAATATGTGAATTCACTGCTACATTTTCTTATTCTCTGCCTTCATTTGCTGTTCAGTTAAACAACCTCTATTCTGGGAAAAGAAAATTCATTTTTAAAACAGTCTTGATATTTTGTAGTATGTAATTCTAGAAATGAAGGCTAAATTACGTTAACCCTCTCAGGCAAATCTGAAAGTACCTACACTCAAACACGGACAAACTTACTCATCTTTGTCTAACCAAAATCTTCCTTATTGTCAATGGCAGAAGATAAGCTTAGCAACACTGGCAAAAGCTGAGGATTTGAAGGAGCACTGCAACCCCTACCTCTCCCCCTTACCCCCGCAGGAACCTCACTCAATGAGATGCATTCCAAAGGCTCAAAAAGATAAATCTGAGCTGATTTTGTATTCAGAAATCAAAGCTCAGCAGGTAAAACAGTACTAATAAAAATCCACTTCCTATTAAGAGAGGATTCTCATCCATAGATTCATCAAACTACTCTGTTTAAAAGATTTTTTGCAAGTGGCCGATTAGAGAGATTAAACAGGTGCTTAAGATAATTTTCCAAAGATAGCAGGTACAGCAATTATCCTTAATGAATAAGGAAACAAACCCCCAAAACACAAAGTATAAAACTAGACATAGTTAGACATGGTAGTTAATACTGTAACCACTACACACACACTCTAGAAAATAAAATATAAATAGATATTAATCCATTATAAAAGAGTTCAGCAAACTAAATCCAATTAAAACTGATGTGTCTACTGCTTTTAAATTATGTTCACTTCCAAGTTTAAGCAGAAAAATCAAAGCAAATGCTCCAGCTCCTGACTTGACTTGCATGAAGTTACACATCTGCAACAATGACAGCTAAGAAATACTTTGGCAAATTCTGCTGAAACTCTGAAACTTAGCCTGAATTTTACTTTAAGGAAAACCTACACAAACTGCAATGTAGGCAACCACTAGCTGATATAACTGAATATTGTTTAGTTCATTTGGTTTTGCTGTTCAGGGTTTGGTTTCTTTTTAATCTGTTTGATCCAGCCTTCTCTCTTCTTGCATTTAAATGAAATTAACAAGTACTTTAACAAAAATAAACTTCAATAATCTATAGGCATGATAAATCCCTGCCTTTGTCTTTCAAGACCTTCCAGTGGTATATTATTTTGTTCCTAGTAAAATTTACACTCCTGAATAAATACTACACTTTAAAATTTTGTGTGATTCTGTAAAAAGGTGCTTTCTCAAGAAGCAGTCAGCACAACTCCTACTTTCTTTATTGCTTTTATTACAAATATTTTTAATTATTCCAGGTCAGAAAGGACCATTCTGCAATCTAATCATCTGGAACAAGAGGCCACAAAATATAATTTTTTCCTGAGTCCAATAGCTACAGATCAAGCTGTAAGACAGTTGCAAACACTAGACAGCACACTCATCTATACCGTTCTGCTTTATGTGTTAGCCAAGAGCATAATGGTCTTACCTGTCCATTAAAATGCAGCATTTTTGTGATATCAAATTCACATCATAAAGACTTCCTAATCTGAGCAGTTTACTGAAGAAATTATCAGGAACAGGCAATGTCCTCTACCCTATTCAGGCAGATTGACAGACACTGTAAATAGCCCCTCAAAAAAGGTAAAAACCAAGCAAAAAAACCAACAAAAAAACAACAAATCTCACAAGCCTCTAAAAGGATTTGTTTTTTTTTAAGAGAGTTTTAAGAGTTAAGAGGTTTTCTTAAAGAGAGTACCTCAACATGCTTGTTAATCAGGTATTTGGAAATGGTTTACCTTCATCTCCTGTCCTTACCATCACCAAGCTTTGCCCAACAAAAGTTGATTCCTCTACAAACCCACCAGGCAACTAAAGGCTCCCTGTGACTTTTGGTACAAGAGTATCCTGAGCAATACTTTAAGGACAGTGGCAAGCCTGGCTGGAGATTAACACCCCCAGCCTCTCAGGGAACCACTTGCACTGTCTTCCATGACAGCAAGGAACAGAATAATTTGTCTCTTTCAGCAGTCTTCTTGTGCACAGGAAGAAATCCCCTCTTCCTTTTGATTACTCTAACAGTGGCCAGGTTCTTAGCTTACTGTACAGTTTATGCCTAATCCACTGCTTTCCTGGTCTAGTAACAAATGTATACTCTATTATAACTGCCTTTATGCAAACAGTGGTGTCTTAATCTCTTATTAGTAAGAAAATGGAAAAAGTTCTGATGTAAACACTTAAGAATAAATGCAAGAAGAATTTTTAAATGTGCAATTCATCACTGCACTTTTGCCACCCATCTCCCGAAGGCTTTCAAAACAGGGTTTCCCAATCTGTTTGGCCCCAATCTGACAACATGTTCAGGCTGCAGATGGGATCCTGAGAAACTAGCAGGAAAAAAACAATGCTATTACCTCAGAAGAACCCGCTGCTCAAGATCAGGAAGACAGAAAAAGATTTCAATATTTCTGCTTTTATTTGTCTCACGGGAAATTTCAGTACCTAGTTTTCCTCCAGATTCTCACCAAAAATGTTTAGAAACCTTGTTCCTAAAGAATGGAGATTCTGTATTTTAGTCAGTTGACTGCAAATCAGCTTCGAAACAAGGCCTTAGCATGATACTTTCTACAGAAATGGTTAGCCAAACCTGAAAACTGCATTAAGGTTCTGCACTGAAAGTTGACATTTGAGACCACCTATCCTTGTGCAAGCATACTAGGCAAATCTGATGCAACTTTCTCATTTTAAACAGGCTTAATTCTTCTGAAACAAAGTTATATTCCTTATAGCAGGAACAAGATGAGTATGAACCAGGTCCTAAAACATCAAATTTATGTGAAGTCTAACTTAACCTAAATCCAGCTAAAGCTGTAAGCGGAAATCCTTCAGGAAATGCCAATACAGTATATACAAGCAACACTGTCACAACCTGGGCTGACAAGGCCATGTGTAGAGGAAGGATTCTTGCCATTCTAAGTCAGAGAATTTGAGTAGCAGAAAGAAAGTGCAGCTTGAGGATTTGCCTTGAGGATGAATCCTTTTTAGGAGGAAAATGGAAGAAATAGAAAGGCAGACAATAATGCACCAAAAAAATATAAACCTAGAAAGATTCAGCACAGAAAAAGAAAAATCAAAAGAATACATACCAAAGTAAAACTCTCATGGGATTTTTCTGTAATGGCACAATGATTAAAAAGAAAATACAGGAAAAAAACCACCTTCCTCTAAAGCTTAGCATAAAAAAAAAATTACAAAGTGCCAAAAATTTTAAAATCTCTTCCATCCTGCTTTATTTTATTAGCTTGCACAAAACTGAAATTTATTTTCAGTCTTGCAAAATCCTGACATCTCATGCTGACAAGGGGGTTGTAGCTTCAGGTTGCTCCCAGAGTAATAGCCATTACGCCCTCTTAAAACCTAAAAGCAAACATGTGCATGAGTATAAGGGAGAAGAATATTAATTTCTGTTTCTTCCAACTAGAGGAAAGTGAGGCTTTCCTTCCTTAAGGAAGACATGCCCCTAGTAACCACGAATGTGAGAGAAAGAGTACATGACATGAAGGCATAGGGAATAAGAGGGACAAGCTGAAACATTAGCAGTGTCTTAGAGAATAAGAAAAAAAATACAGCTTGCTGGGCTGATACCAAGATTAAATGCAGGTGAATATTTAACAATGGAGAGAGAACAGAGTTAAAAGTAGAGGGAAGTAGGCAGAAAAACAGTATTAGGAAAAGGTGTAAGCAAGAAAATATCGTGAAGGAAAACCACCTACCCTGCCAGAGAAACAACTGTTGACTAAATTGATCCTGAACCTATTTCAAAAGCAAAGAATGGCTAATGCAGGGTCAAATTACTGAGTGAGAAGGGAGGAAAGATTAAGGTATACCTTTTATGTCTCCCTTACAAATTCAAACACCTCCAACATTTATCTTATTTCTTCCACTCACATCCTAGACATGAGTAAACATTAAAACAAAACAAAAACAAGCAAAAAAAAAAAGAAATGTGTTCAAGATAAGTTATACGTTTGATTACTGTTACTCTGGTACGAGATTTTAAAAAAATGCAAAATGTTAGTTTAGATTTACAGTATAATCTAAACAGTATTTTGTTGAAAGGTATTACTACTGTATGTGCTGTTTTAATATGAAATTGATATCAAGAAAGATAAAAACACCTTTATAGAGTATTAAAGATCCCTTTCATACCTTTGCTGCTTAAAGCCAACAGCATTTTCTCTGTCATCCAGACACATTTTTAAAAATATGTATCAAAGCAAGCTGAACTGTGAATTTTATGGTATTGCCAGTAGGTAACTGCATCACAGAAAGGAGAATGAGTATCTCCTGTTATCATCTCTCCTCACCCACTCCCCAACTGCAGGCAGATTGTTATGGTATTCTCTGAGATTAAGAACAAATCGATTATTTAAGTTTAGAAGACATTATTGCTTGAATCAGATTCCCAAATTATTTGTTATGTAATAAAAAAAAACAAGCAAACAAAAAAAACACACAAACAAAAACAAAACCACACAAACAAAAAAAGCATCTTCAGAATATGCATTGATTTTTTTACTGTGGGTTCAGATATCTGCTTCTCTTCTAATCAAGGCACTACAATTACTTACTATGGGGTTTTGTTTTTTTTTTTTACGCAGAAATTTATGTTTCAGAGGACTAAGACTTCTAAAATTGATAATATGCATTTATGACCTGTACCTTTGGCATAACTGATTGTGGACTGCAGTAACAAGATAAGAGGAAAAGGAAAACAGCTTTTTATTATGAGCAGAAGTATTTTGTCCACCAAAGAATCCAGCAGCCAAGGAACAGTCTCTGAGTCTGGTCCAGCACGAACTGACCGTGTGACACAAACAGACAGATTAAAAAAAAAAAAAAATAAAAAAACCCAACCAGCTACAGACAAGGACATTACAGAGGTTTACAGATGGTGGAAGGTCAGGGTTATTCACATTCATTAAGGTTTCAGACCCCTTCCAGTTCTTGTAGCAGAAATTTGCAAAATGGGATACCCACTATTGAGCTTTCTTATCTGTTAGACAGTAAGCGTGGCCATCCCACAAATACTTTTGACTCATTTAACAGCAGACAAACACCTGTAACAGGCTTACAACCTGAACTGCTATTGTTTTATTGACAGATGTCAGTTTTTAAACTCCGGAGGTTTTGTGGTCTCAATGTTTTAAACCATTGTCTCCTGTTCACAATGCATATATTGTATTATACAGTTGTATTGTGACTGTATGCTTGGAAGGAATAGGTCAAGGATCCCAAACCCATTTTCGTTTGAAGTACCAAAATTATGTGAGGCTGGCCAGCATTGTTTCAGTCGAGAGTTGTTAATAAGATACAATTAACTAATTAGGTTGACTATATTTCCTATGTTTTAAAGGTACATAATGACAACAGTGCAAGATTCTGTCAAACTTGCCAGCTACTGAAACATACTAAGTAACCAAAGAGAAGGGTAAGTTCTACACTTTGCTGAAATAAGAAGCTAAGCATTAGTGATAACCATTGCATAATAAAGATGTAATTGCCTAATTAAAGAAGTGAAAACTAATTTTCTGAACAAGGAGGAAAAAAAACACTTGGGGAGAAATCTAAATGTGGATGTATTCCATGTGGTTTCAGTTCAAAGGGGAAACTGAAAGGTAATCCTTCCTACCCATAAGAAATCAAGACAAGCTAGTGGTCAACTTTGGGAAAGACTTCTATATAGGAAGGTCTCAGCTTTTCCATGGAAGTTTCTATATATACACATCTTGAACAAATGTAACCACAAGCACAGTGTGTGCATAAAAACTGAAAACCTGACTGCCACCTTAACAAAAATCTGCAAGTTAGCTGAAGGAGAGAATGGAAAGCAAAGTGCGGAAAAACTTCATGCAATCTTAGCATAAATCCCTTAAGCATAGTTTACACCTCCTTCCTTAAGTTAATGTACTTTACAAACACAAGTTTTATAAATTCAAATACCTACCCTCCAAAGTATGAGGTTTTTAAAAAAAAAATAAAAACCTCCGAACTTTTATATGAGTTCTTTCATTCATTTCCTAGTCATGAGTAAACACTAAGGAAAAAAAAAATCCAAGAAAAATAAAAAAATTATACATTTAAAGATAAAAAGTCACAGAAGCCTGCAATTGTGCTATGCCTTTAGTATATCACAATTACATGCTCTCAGATTGCTAAGTGGAACAGGGAAAAAATTCTGACAGACCTCAGAAGTGATGGAAAGGAAAATTCTCAGGAGCTAGAAGGAGCTGAATAACACTTGCTACAAAACAGCATGGCAGACCAGTGACTGAAAGGAAGTCTAGAAGCATGGATCCTCCAGCTATTGAATCCCTTATGGATTTAAGAATATTTATTTTATCTTGATATTAGTTTTAATCAAAATACAGGAAGTCTAATACCTGGAAGACTTCTCATGTTTCTGCAAATTTGACTTCATGCTTAAGTTTGAAGTTGGTTAACTACTGATACAGAAAAAAAAATAATAGAGCTTGCTACTCTAATAGCCTACTAATATACAGTGTATGCCTAATGTACACTATTAACACTAGGGAAGGCTACATGCACCTTTGAGAATACATAATTATATTACTTTGCATCCCTACCCCAGCAATGACCAAGGAAAGAATACTTCCTATTCTATAATGTACTATAGGCATATTACATAATGCAGAAAACCCTCCCTTTAGTTTCTATTTCTCAGGAATATTCTGCCAGCCAAAATTCTGACAGTCTGGCAAATAATTACGGAGAACATGAATAGTCCAAGGCTGGAATGACACAGATATAACCATACTGAGAGCAGCTGATAATAACAAAGCACTAAGAATACCTACCACTCATGGAGCAACAACTATAAGGTAAAAGAACAAATGAATCAACTGAACAAAAATTCCCAATGAAACCCCCCAGCATCTCATGAATACAAAAATCTAGCTCATGAAACATGCTTCCTACCTATGAAATAGCAGCAGACTGCTGACTAGATGAGGTAGTTCTTCATTTCATGTTGCAGAAGTTTCTACTGCAAAGGAGACTCTAGAGTCTCAGCTTTCTCATGTGCCTAGTCTACAATGTGTATGTGTGCACATATCTGCTTTTTTTTTTTCCATCTTCACTTCAAATATATTGGAAAAAATAATGATTCAAAATCAAGAAATAAAAAACCTAGGTCTATCACACACCCATGCAACTTTTTTGTTTTGAACCTTTCCTTCTAATGTTTTCTGTGATAGAATCTTTAATGTATTATGATTACAATCTGCTTTTCCAGCTGATTTGAAGTTCAAGGCAATGCAGAGAGCAGAAAGCATGTATTTGCCATTTTCAAACTCTCAGGTGTCAGGAGAGTATTTACAATACTCTCAGGTACTGTATTTGCAATACAATACATTTATTATTACATATTCAAATAGTTTCCTAGAGTAACCACCTTTAAAAAAGTGTCAATAATCACCATATCACAGAAAACTGGATGGCCTGGAAAGACAGCATCAGTCATTGAGCCCTCAAAGCAATTTAAATAGGCATGGGGAAAAGTAGATTATTTTTCTTTGGTTGTTTTTGTCCAACTGATGATTTCAAATAAGTGCTCTGCTCTCTTTATGCAGTTACACATAATGGTATCACTAAAATTCAAAGTAAGTTTTTCAGGTTGTTTATTATATAAACGATTTATCACATTTTCTTAGCGAATGAAACTACTTTCAGCTCAGAAGATAAGCATTCAGGAAAAGCCACGAAGTATTGAAAATTGGAAAATCAGACATTACACAACTGCTGAAGTCACGCTGTTCCACAAAAAGTTATTTACATAATAGCATCTTTCCATTTTGAGAAACAGGGTATTTGATGTCAAAATATTAAAACCATCGCATAATAGCACAGATTTAGTATTAAAAATAAGATCTAAGTCTGAGGGTAAATCTTCCTATGAAAGCATTTATTGATCTTCACAGCACTGTTCACCATTTCTGTAAAGCAATACTTTTGAGAATGATGATGTAAGCAATGAATAAGTCACAATGACAAGTGGGTAATAAATAATGACTGACAGCCTTTCCTTAAGAACACAGGACTTGTCTCCAAAGGATAAGGATAATTCTGAAGGTGGCAAAAAGGGTTATTGCAGCACAAAAACATCAACACTATTAAAAAACTAAGGAAAGTTAAGGAATGTGAAAGAAAAAAAGAATTACTGGACTTTATAAACAAAACTGTAACTGAATGAAACATGACCACATGAACAGGAAAGACTAATAAATTAATCCCAGCAATTATAAAACAGCACTCATCTGGCTTTGTCAAATCACAACCATCAACAGGTTAAACTCAAGTTCTAGCTCTTTTACCATAAAAAGCCTCACATGCTTGAAGAAGCTCATCAACAAAAATTAAAAACCCTTAACACCATCCCAATATTTAAGATCAACAACACTTATGCAATCAGTGCGAGAAGAACCTCGACTCAGAGTTTCAGTTAAATTTAGAACTAAGCCATTTTGATCAAATCCAATATTATTTTTTTGTCAGTAGAATAATAGTTGCTTTACTTAAAAAACATGGTTCTTCTTTTTAACTTACGTAATTGCTTTATGTTAATGGAATAGTAAACACAAGGTATTTTCTGGATTAACCAGTGCATATTAGGCCACAATACCTGCTTCCCCCAGCAACACTTCCGTATATAAAATCCCATGGTAAAAAGTAAAGATGTCACATGACTGGAGACAAGACATTAGCCAAAAAACAGGCAGAGGAAAATCAAAGATGCTGCATACTACACTCCTGAAGAATCTCACTTCCTAATTTAATTTTAAATTAGTCTTCATCATAATTTATTGCAGATATCAAATATTGCAAGAAGTGACTTGTGATGTATTCTTTACTCCACCAAAATTCTTATCACTTGTTACACAATAAAACGGTCTTTGGAAGTAGAAAGCTGGTGCATTTATCAATCCGCTCTTCCAAACGAACCAAGGCATGTGGGCAGTCATGTGTTTTACACAAATCATTAGAGATACAGTAATGTTTTGAATAGCCATCAACGGTTACATCATTAACCATAATTTACTGCAATGACTTATGATTTTCATTCCATAGAAGTGCATTAAGAGTGTGTTTTACACATACATTAACACTCCCCACCATAAAATAAAGCCATTTAACTTTTCACAGAGTGACTTTTATGATTCTGTTACAGAAGAAACTAACTGTAGTTAAAGCATTTACTTTTTAAAAGGCTATGCTTTCTCATTGTAGTTTATAATATTTAAGTGGCAGTGTGAATGTGCATGTATGTGAATGAGAACATGTGTGTTCAATACTGAACCTGTCCAACAACTTCTGTAGAAAACAGTATAAAAAGTTATTTGTGTATTAAGCTATAATGAGGTAAAAGAGAAATCTAAATTGTAAATGAGTTTTGGATACAAATCAATGCTAATGAACAACAATTACTTCAGTCACTGTGTGAATTAAACCAACACCATTAATAAAGTTTAGGTGTTCTGTTGGTGAGCATGTCTTTGCAGTGCCTGGCAGATCATGCAAGACCTGGTTTACATGCAGCAGCAAGCACAAAGCAAGCAAGTTCAAAATAATTTTAGTTTTGAAGCCCCACTTCAAAAAATAACTTCAGGAAAGCCTCCATAACTCAGAAAATCCCATCCAATTTTAGTGATTGTCCTGAATGTGTGATA
The DNA here is from genome assembly GCA_025448015.1 of Bolborhynchus lineola. Lineage (NCBI taxonomy): Eukaryota > Metazoa > Chordata > Aves > Psittaciformes > Psittacidae > Bolborhynchus > Bolborhynchus lineola. Next base: position 10,659 of record JAOEHX010016316.1, on the reverse strand, counting down.
AAATTTCAGGTTTTCCTAGATAATTATGAGAGCTTATAAACCTAAAAGACCATTCAGAACAGTCTCTTTTGTTCCTTTTCTTGCATGTAAAGCAGTTAGTGAAAAATAAAAATGCTTCCTTAAGAAAAAGAGTGCTTTTCTTTGAGCTAAAAATAAATCTAAATCCTGTTCCTTACCTGAATGCTCGGCCAGATATAGGTAGTAACCATGTAGGAAGAAACTAGAGGGCACTGTTGTATCAGTTTTCAAGACCTTACAAAGGGGACAGGGCCCCAGCGCAGAAGATTGTCAGGAAAATAACTAAAGAAAGAATTCAGAGTTGGAAGAGCATGCAAATGCACTAAACCTAAAACAATAATAAGGCAAAAAACCTGAAGCTGTGTTTCTGAAGGAAAATGGACTGAAAAGAAGTTCACATAACAGACTGTCAGGCTGATAGGAATACTGCAGTGTATGCATTTGGCATTTTCCTTTGCAGTACTTTCCATAGAAAACGTAACTAATCATGGCGCCCCCTTATCCTTTGCAAGCAGCAACTTATTACTAGAGTCGCACTTACAATCAATATGAAAATGAGTGATGACTATTATGCAATTCTCCCACAGGCAGAATTTATCAACAGAAAGAATATCTTCATGCTGTACCCTCTTAAGAGTGCAAAAGACCAGTTCCATTTTATTCCTTTTCATAATGACAGTTACAAATCAATCATTTCTATTTTGAAAATGCTAAACACTGGTGCAATGTAAGCCAAATGAAATCCCAGTCTTTTCAGAATTACCTTTAAGTATATTTTCAGCTAGTGTTTCTGATCAGTAACATGCAATTACTGCATGTATGACATTCACATTGAAGGGGAATGTGTTAAATTAGTCACTTAAATAAATTTGTAATTTTATAAGAAAACAAAATTATTTTTACATGAAGAATGAGCATCAGAGATATCAAATTTGTCTTCATTAATATTTTCATTTTACTGTTAATTTATATGAAAGCTTGCCTCCCCTTGAATGTATCTTACTAGAATTAACCCCAATTACATTTCATTAAACATTTATTTTAAAACATATATTACCACTGCCTCATAAGCGCAAATAAAAAAGCAGCCATTTACCTCAGCACAGAATAAATCATTTTTTGTGTTTTTCATTTTTAAAAATGCTTTAAAAAAAGCTTTAAAAAGCATGATGAAGATGCCAAGTAAGAAATAAAAATACTGAAATAAAATAAGGATACTACCATCCCTTTAAATGAAACTGTAGAAAGAAAGGTGTTGCTCTTTTTCATCAGTGGTGGTAAAACCCACGAGCAGCATGTTTTACAGTACTACAGAAAGCAACAAGAAAAAAAAACCCAAAACAACAAAACAACTAACAACAAAAAAAACAAACCCATAGCACTTTATGAACACTGACTGAAATTCACATTTAAAGAGGAAAGGCTGCATAGAAGGCATTTTCAAATTAAGTAGGCAATAACTTCATAATAAATCAAAGAATAAATGTTAACAGAGAAGATGCTCAAGCAAACAAAAGATGTACCAGAAAATTGTCTACAGCTATGTGAGTGAATGAGCAAAACAAACAAAATCAAACCACAGACGGTGCCTGTGGATACTCACATCCACATGCGTAAGAACTGTGATGGTAACTGTGAAGAAACTGTGTCTCTAAGCATGCAAAGACAGAGGTACTATGTGAAAGGAAACTGCTACAGAAAATGAACATTTTTTTCTTTTTTTTTTTTTAAATGCAAAACCAAGCAACACAAGTGTATTTGCCAAGCAAGACCCCAGTTCCTTCACAGACACAGAGACCTGGAATTCCCTGTGTTTCAAGCAACTTGTTACTAGAAGATGAATACAAACACTAATATGCATGTCAGAAATGGGTTTCATCCAGGTTTTGCCATCTTTGACTTTCAAACAAGCCTTGTATGTGCAATGTTAAGTACAAAAGTTCACTAAATTTCAAATTCATAAAAATCATGGGTTTAGCCCAGTTCTGTTTCTGAATCAGAATTATTTTAAAAATTGTTGAACATACAACCCATCTAGTAGTCTGTTTAGCTCTTGGTTTATACTGGTATTGTTTCTAGCAGTCTAGTTTTGATAAAATAAAGTCTCATCTTACTATATTGTTTCCAGGTATTAAAAAATTCAGTAGTTTTACTTTTATACCCCTTTGAAGTGTAGGAGTGCAGGCAGTCAGATTGCATGCATGTAAACAAAACTGTTAGATACACAGTATCAACCAAAGACATACATATTAAGCTACTAAACACAAACTATGGCAGTAGGCTAAAACAGGTGAAGTTCTCAAGTTAAGACACATGTTCTGTGTAAAACTTAACTGCATTTTAACTCAGAATGTTGTAGTCCATTCCTACAGTCATGCAACTGGATCCAAATGGGACTGATATTGAGGCTGTTGAATCTATGCATGTCACTGAAATAAAATGCAAAACACAGAAAAAGTTTTGATAACATTTACAAAATTGGCTTAAACATCTTGATATATTTTTCCATTGAACTACAATACTGAATGCCAAAATGTTAACAGATAATTCTCTAAATATTCAAGATATTTAACAAGATATTTAAGATTCCTTTCTCCCCATGCAACACAGCACATTAAAACTAATTTTACTATCGTAATTTAGTCAAAGCTTGATTATGAGCAATAGCTGTGAGAATAAATACAGCATTGTTGATTCATATACAAGCATTTCACTTAACTACTTTGGATAATAGCAGTGCTCCTAAAGAAGTATAAAAGCAAAGTGATTAGAAGTCATTACTGTTAATTAGCATTCACTTTACATTGATAGGGATGAACCTCTCTGCGCTGAACAAATGGAAAGCTTTTATTTGAAAGTCTGCCAAATCTGGTCAAGGTAGGAACTGAAATAAAGCATCAGTGGCCAGTAAGTTGAATTCAAAACAACAATAACAAAAAGGCAAAACAAAATCTAAGGATGTATCATCACATCCAATTAGTGGGATTCAGTTTTTTAAACAGGAAAAGGTTTGAGGGGAATGAGCAAAACTGGAAACTCATACTTCACATTCTGCAATCTCACTGATAAAAGGAGGAAATGTGTGTTTATCAAACTTGCTGCGAGTGCACGGTTCATTTGGCGTCCTATAAACAATGCCTGTCTGCCCATTTCCAAATGCATGTGAGAATCTTGCAACCCAGAACATCATATTCAGCAGGCAAGGTCACACTAAAGATGCCCTGGAAATGGGAAATTAGGAAAACCTGGCAATCAGAGGTTTAAAGCTGACCAGAACAAGCCCTCAGGCTTGCTTACCATCTTTCACCACCAGCCTGACTGTCTCTGCTTTTTGATATTAACACAAGACTGAGAGTGAAAACAACTCCACACACCTAACAGGGAGAAATACAGCGACCTTTTTGTTTACATAAAGTTCTAAATTTCTCACAGTAAGAAACTACCTCAAAGATGTTGCTCAAGATCCCCTTATGGAAAAAAAATTGACCCTTCCTGAACAGTTCAGATGAGACATGGAGAATGACAGGCATCCTGTTGATTAAAAAATTTCCTTGTTCCCATCTCATTTTAAAATTCAAACCAAAAAAAAACAAAAAACCAAAATAAACCCCCAACAAACCTTAAGCAGACCCTGTCTTCTGAACAGTACAAGATACAGAATTATTTTTACACTGCTTAAAGCACTGCCAAATATGCAAACATTTCTTACCCTTTTCCCTTAATTCCCACTCTTACTTAGTGCTGATGAAGATGGTCTCCCCTAGCGGGAGTAAGGTACAAAGCCTCAGTCCAGAATTAAAAGAAAAAAGTAACAAAAAATAATTTTGAACATGATGAATGGAAAGGGACAACTGAAATTCTCACAGATAAAAATGCACTCATCATAAAAAGTAGAACTTGGTCTATGCCACATTATGAACTACAGCAAACACTGTCTCAAAAAAAAAAAAAAAAAAAAAAAAAAAAAAGTCTTCCAGTCTTCCTTTATGAAGCAGAAGGGTTATTTATTTGTCAGTGTAGGCAGCCATTCCATACAATTTCTAAAAGCTCACATTTAACTTTCACCTCCAAGGGCAAAAAGAAATGTGCTAAGAAATATGGTCTCCAAATGTTCATCTAATCAACACGAGTAGTAGAGGGCCCAAAAAATACATACCACTGTTTTATCTATCACCGTTTCCTCTAACCAGGCACTGAAGATGTTTTAGGATTTTTTTAATACTAATGTTGTAATTTCACTTGCTATATATTAATTTTGTATTTCAAATGCTGAATTATATACAAACTCAATATATCAAAATAACAAAGCAGAGTATTCTTGATTCACAATAATCTTAAAATATAGGGTAAAAAAAATTTGACAAACGATTATTTTGGAAATTCAGCAAAAAGACAAATTCCTCTCCCTATCATTTAACCTTTAACAAAAACGTAGAGAAATACACCTTTGAGGGATTGTCTATATGCCTACAAGTAACTCAAATCGTAATAGGGAAAATACGAAATTTTCTTCAACTGTGAACATAGTTTGGTGAACAGCATGCTGATGACATCAGACTACAATTATTGAAGACAATCAGAATTCCATAACTAATAATTAGTACTTTAGGACTCCTCAGAAAATCTGCAAGTATTATTTGTACAAGTTAAGAGTACACTATTAGTCTTTATCATATAAATACTACCACTGAATTCACAGGAACTACCAAGAGCTGATTGAAACCAACACATAAAAGCCAAATGACTATTTCTAAAAACTACTGCTCTGATTCTTTTAAATGCATTTTATAACAGCAAAGACAGTCAAGCAATGCCTGCAGTAGAATACTGCATTACGTTTATGTATTTTTCCTGATGGAAGCTTCTAGACACTTGGCTGTACAAAAGCAACACGAAGTTAGTTGTCAGATTGAATGCGAGGACCAAGTTTACCCATTGGCCACAGCAGCTAAATTCTGGAGAAGGGTGAAAGGAATATTGCTAGCAATAATGAGAAACTGGAAGTTTTATCTTTTGTGAGGGAATTAACCCCCATCCAAAGGCTACAGAATAACCTTGTATTTCACCCATTCACCTCAAACCCTGAACTGTTTCCTGAAGAACTCCAAGCGTTAGGGAGTTTCACTGAATAATGATAACACCTAAGTTACCTCTACTCCACCTGAACCTTCCCAGCCTAAGTATTTTGTCTCAGGCAAGATAACATCTTAAATAAAATCTAAAATTACACAGCTATTGTCATTTTAACTCTCACACAGGAATACTTCCTGTCTTCAATAAACATAAGTCTGGGTCCATTTCAAAAATCATGATCCTGCCCTTAAAGAATAATTATTAAATACAGGAGTCACACTATATTAATAAGTTCTTTGTTGTTGTAACAAAAAACATGTTACTTATTCTTAGTGACTGATTATGTTACAAGGTCACTGTCTCAGAATGCAACTATCACTGCTCCAAAATGTGAAAATATATTGGAAAATAAATTTTCTTTTCTCCCCTTCCCCATTACTGAAAAAAATAAAAGTGCCACAAGCAAAAGCTGTGATTATTCAAATGTCTCATACATCCAATATATCCAACATCAATTCTTATTTTTCAGCTGATAATCAATAGATGATACCATAATTAATAATCCCTCAGTCCGGAGATCCAGTATATTTAATTATACTCGTGTTTTGTAAGCTTGCAAGTTCTGAACCCAGGAAGTGCACCACAGAAAGAACTGACAGAAATAGCATGACAAAACTGAATATGCACTGAAAATCAGCTTGTATTCTTTATAGTAAGTACAAGGAGATATTCCCAAGAAACTATAACTAGAACCAAATTTTAAATAGTGCTTTAAAAAATTAATTATAAATATTATCGAAAAAGTCAAAAAAAAAGAAAAAAGGACACCAAAAACGACAAAAACAAACCAAAAAAAAAAAACCAGAAAAGAAACAAAACCCAGAAAAACTCTGCACACCCCAACACTGCAGCATTTTTACCAAGTTCAAGAATTCTACAAACTACTCCAGCAATGGAAACTTACCAAATAAAGGAAGAGCCTTCACAGAGCAGAGGAGATAAGGCAAGAAACTTAGAAGAGGACAGAACTGTTTACTGACACTGAAATAAATTACCAGAAATGAAATAAATTATCCTGCATTAGTTTGTACAGTCTGGAAGCTGCTACAATCACTCCCCTAACAGAAGTTTAGCTATAGTTCCATGACATACAGAAAACAATCCAACATGCAACCTATCTAACACCACTTCTGTATGTGCGAACATCAATGTACTATTTGGACAAGATCATAATTATATTGAAGAGGGAAGAAAGCAGTTGCATATGCCTATATTAAGAAGCACGTTGTAGGAAAGTTTCATAAAATCGCCTCCATGCACCTGTCTTTCCAACCACTGAAGTGAAATAAACACAGCTTTCCCACATGTTTTCTGGTAAGACAGTAAAGGACAATCCAGACAACCAAGAAAGTAGTCCTTACAGGCTTCGCTGGAAAAAAACTCTGAGATACAAAGCAACAAACATGGACAAATCAGGGTGTCTGTAATGCCTAATTCAATAACATGGACAGTAGATTAAATTATTCCACAGAGTTCAGGATTTACATGTCCCAAAGTAAATATTCCACTATCAGGTGAGGACTGAATAGTAAAACACATTTAGACATCAAGCACGTACTCCGATATGTTGCACAATGTATACTGAATACAGAATCTAAAGCAGAGCCTTAGGCAAATAAAAAATAAATATAAATTTCCTTCATACTTATCAATCATCTGGGCTTCTGACAACAAAATTAGCAGGTTTACAGTCACTCATAGTCAATACCACTTTCTGAGTCCCACAGACTAGAAGAGGTCTGTTGCCCTGGATTTTCTAGCACTTCAGAGGAATATTTAACTTTTTGGAAATCTTGTTCTTGTAAAACTGTTTTTAAAAAACATCAAAGACTTTTGAATTCATACTAGTTTTTCAAATACAGTTTGTTTCATTTTTTTAATAAGGAAGAACTTGCAATACAAACATTCTTTACAAACAAAGTGAGGCACATTTTGTGATTTCAGTCTAGACACACCTTCCATGGACTCTTGGGCCTGTCATGGGTTCAGCAGTAGCAGTCATTTTTCTCCTTCTCAGTAGCTGGTGTTTTTGACTTTCGGCCTGAGAACAGTGCTGATAACACCAATGTTTTTAGTTATGGTTTAGTGATGTTTGGTCTGGCCAAGGACTTTTGGAGCCTCA